>KN716173.1:1795-12084 GCA_000816705.1 Dictyocaulus viviparus
CTTAGAGTCAATTGGTCTCATCTATAAAGTCCAACGGCTCAACTACAGAGTGCCCAAGTACAGGGTACTCAACTATATCCTGCCCAAGACAACTATATCAAGAGTCGCTCAGTTGCCTGGCTACTGCCATTTATTAATTGATAGAATGTTGAATTTGGCTTATTTAAGCTTTGGCGCTGATCATTCTCGTGGTATTACCTGCATTCTGTTGTTTTAGCATTATATGGTGGAGATGACTGAATGCAAATCAGTCTTTGCATTGATCTAGGTTTACCACTCTTTAGTTTGCCAATCATGTTTATGCTGCTTGTCCAACCTAAGCTTTTCGAGCAACTCCATCCTTTAAGCTGCAAAATGTTAATTATATCCTTAATGAATCACAAAACTTTGAATCCACATCAGCAGATGTCTAGTGCGCTACTGTTTGCACTGCTGAGGTCCTCAATCTGCAATCAAAGCTTTACTTATTGTAGCAAATGTACTCAATTTTTCAGAATAGTTTTTACCTCTTGCCTAGTTCTATTAAGAGCTATTGCTTCTATCTTACTTTATGTAGACGCATTCGCTATACTTCAGCACAATCAAATTGTAAAAAAAAAATTTCAAATTCAATGCTTACCCCATATTTGGTATGATGTTCACCGAGCATAGCAATAATACGGTTCAGCGTGAGCGTAATTCCCACCTTTCACTTAACACTCTCGAACCTGGCTTGGTGCCTATACTAAGATAACCATGCGCGTTTCCAGTCCACTCTAAACTCCCGTAGTGCCAATCCAGATGCTCAGCTGTTCGACATACTGTCAAAATTTTTTCACGTAATTAGCATTGTGCAGTGGTGGAGGTGCCGCTATGATACCCAGCCCCTACGCTCGCATTAAATCATGTCCACGATGAGCATGAATTCGCAGGTGCATGCCGCGACAGCGATTGATCAACACCAAACTTTATCTTATTCAACTCATTGCTAGTAATTCTGCCTATTGCTATTAATAGGCCTCCTTTTTTTCACGTGTAAATTCTATTTGTGTTACAGTTATGAATTTGATAAAGGTTGATTTATCGATATTTGAAGCTGCAAATATGTACCTATCAAACTTGATGTACCTCTAAAAATAATTATGAGGCATTAATCACATTTTCCTCGAGCAAATGTTTCCCATGGGGGACTCCAATGAATGCTGCTGTCAATTAAGTAGGATGCAACATTAAATGAAACCAATTTCGAGATTTGCAGTCGATTTTCAACCATTAATTTAGGAAAGGAATTGGGAGTTTCTGTGCAGGAATGAAAAGGGACGGACTAGGAGTAGAATGAACCAGTTCAGAATAACGATGTCAGGAAGTCTACCTATATCCATTTGCGCTCCATAGTAAGCAAGCAACCACCTGTATCTGACCTGAATGCTAGCTCCTTTCAGAAGCATTCTCTGTGCTAATATTTCCAATAGATTCATATTTTTGAGAATTTCCAAATTTGAGTGGAATATTAAAAAATCAGGATGCTTTTTCTCCTCACAAGTTCATATGGTTGATAGCTGGGTGTTCAATTTGCAGATATAAGGTATGGATTGTACCAGCTATAAAATCATTTTCGCATGCAAGATTAATGTTTAATGAGTAATGTTGTAATAATAAGAACTGATGGAATCGACTGCTGTGATATATAGGTAAATATCATCAGTTAGCAACTTGTTCTAATGTCATTTCTTCTGCAATAGTATTTACACTGTAATCGAGTGTTATCTGATTCTAATGAAATGTTTTATGATATGTACTACTGAGATGCCAATCAGTTGTAAGGACACGAAAAAATGTTGGTCAGTTAACCTTGATGAGGCAGACTATTGAATACTCTTTTTTTTATACAGGTGATCCAAAACACTACGAGCACTTCAACGTGTTGGCCATGGGTTGCCTGAGATGTTAAATACGCAGCAGAACGAATATTGATTCCAAAATCCAAGGTCTCATATTACTTTCGAAGACTTTTATCCTACCCAGTCTAGTTATCAGTTAATCGAGAATTTGTAGTGAAAATTTCGAGTTGTGAAAATCACCCTCTGAACATCTTAATACACACCTTTATTTATATTAAAATGTTTACTATTATTCTAGTCCATAATACTTTGTTAATGCTTCAACGTGGGAAAGCCATAGAGATAAACTTTGTAACTAGCTTTCTCAGTGAGCTTTCATGCGTCTAAAACCATAAATTGAATTAAACAATCCAAAAAGTAAAAAAAAATTCTAACTTTGCTCAAATGAGTTCCGTGTTTAACATCACTTGGTATTGCTTTCTCTTTGGGATTCTTCTGAAGAATGAATTTAAGTTCTGTAATTAATTTTAGTAATGTAAATGAGTTGGGCATACTGACTCCAATTTTTAGCTTTCTTTTTCTTCTTCTTTTTGGTCGTTTTCTCACTGTAACAGCTAGTGTAAGTGTCCGAATAAAATAATGGAAACTTGATTTCATTCGCACCATCAGTATCGCTCGCCTCTGCAGTAATGAGCTGCAGCTCATCCGAATTGGAATCTCGCTTGGACGGACCATAAACTGATAGGTTTCTCTGTTAAAGAAAATTAATAAACTTCTAGTCTGCAAAGGATTGCTGGTCTCGAAAATACGCTATAATGCACACAAACACTTCTTGTTTGAGGAAATGACGTGAGAATAAGGTTTGACGTAGATGAATCTGTATGTAATGCGCCCTAACATTCGTAGTCCACATGGAATATGCTCAGGTGATTTTACGTATTTTTTAGTTATACAATGGTTTGAGCTGAGTACACCGTCAACGCTGATTCTCTTTCCTGATTGCTTTGGTTAAAATTTGCAAAGCCCTAGCGATGGATAGCTAAGTTTAATAGACTTGAAATGAATAGAAGTGAGGGTGCACTAATTGGAGCTTGCGTATCACAGTGGATACTCAAAAGTTTCCATTCTTAACATCGCTCCTAGTCTTAGCTCCAGCTCTATGTTTTACCTAAATATATTACGTCTAAGTCAGATATTTTCAATTTCGCGACCATTCCCAGAATGGTGAATATCAGTTTAATGGAAAATCATACGAAATTAATGAATTTGCTTACATGTTTGCCTTTAGCAAAAGTATGCTTGAATGCTTCTCTAGCGCCGATTTCGACTGCATCTTCTCCCATAACAACGTCTGTTGTCGCTGTTGCGCTTTTCATAGCAACGCAACTAGGATTTGAAACGTGGTGTAGCGAGCTAGGTCGCTCTATCAGAAACGTGCAGTAACCGTCACGTTCTTGCACTGCTCGAATACGATTCTTCAGTGCCACCATGTTCACTCGATGAGGCACCTCAAATGAATGTGAACGCATTTATCGTTGAAATAATTGTGATAATCACTAAGGAAGTAACTAACAATATCAGAATCAACATCAATTATGCGGTCGACAATAAGAAACGCAAATGCACCCATTGTTTTTGGTTCTACCTTAAAATATGCATTAATTCTACTAATATCTTTCCTCCTTTCTTTTCATCCATTCTCAAAGATAAGCATAGTAACCGGAATTGGAAACGACGCACCTTTGTTAAATGGAGGCGACCATGTCTGCAATAGAACTCGTATCCCATCCGCAGGCTTTTAAACAATGGTAGCTCTAAATTTCTCTAACAAAGTTTTGAGGAGAAATAATTTGAAACTCGCTTATGAAAATCATTTTCAAATTATTCTTTTTCGGATTTCATTTATTTATATGTAACGCTACTCAGTATACGGACTGTCATTAAAATTAACGCACTCAGTAGAAATAATGACAATACATATCAACCGAAAACTAAATCACGTAATAAAAAAAGGACGATAGCACGTAAACTGATGGACTATAAACTCGATTACCCTGCAGTAACATGGATTCTGTTGTATTCTAATAATTGTTGAATATTCCAAAATAACAATAACTTTCGACCTTTCGAAGCTATATTGTATGGGAAGATGCTCTTACAGTGCAAAATACATACAAATTAACTCAGTTTTATGGCGTGTCCTCAGTGTGCAGACCACGGCAGTTTTTGTAAATCAAAACTTTGTTTTTTGACAGTGAATCCATCCCATGCGAATGGTCACAATGTCGGACATCTTTACATCCTTTTCAGTACTATTCCGCATCTGTCCATCTGTCACCAGCGCTAACTATATAGAGGACTGATTTATGTGCATCTTTTGACTCTCATTCCTCTAAAATTTTTGAGACGAGACATATTCCCAACATCTAAATTGCAAAATTAGGCTTGATATCATGATCGATGGTCATATTTAAGAAAACTCCGTTCCAACGCTCTGTATAGAGAATATTCTGTCGAGTAATCTCTACTTTATCACCCAAATCACGTGCAAAGCAAAGACATATTACTTATTATATTAATTTGTGGTTTCTGAGTCCTCGTATCGAAAGTTAGAAACGGTGGAGGCGAGTGAAAGTGCAAATGTCGTGATCATAAAAGATCATAATTTCGATATGCTTCTGGGAATGAACTTAGCTGACGAACTAATAAGGACATTATTTCCTCATACCGAAGTCTCCGCCGCCTCCCTATATAAGCAGTTACGGTAAACATCTCATTCATACTCTCACTCATGGCTCAACCCAATCTTCCACCTTTGCTATTAAACTGGTTGTCGTTATATCATTATATTACAGATCTCGTACAATTGTTAAGGTTTAATTACCCAAGTTTGAGGTTCCAATACACCAGTTCGAGGCGAGCAGTACAAAAAGACCCGCGTGGCAAACTACTTACTGCGAGCGTTAATATATTCACTGCTATTGACACCAATACAATTTCGGCGCATCGGCCACTACACTACAATTTGGTGCAACTGCCAAGCGTCCACTACACTGTGACAAACTCGTAAAGTCCTTGAATTAGTAGAGGTATCAACTTATATCCCGGACGTGCAGCAAAACGCCAACAAAACCTGTTTGAATGGATAGAAGGGCTCCTGCTTTAAAATCTATTAGATTATCAGCGACCTTACTGAGGAATCCGGTGCAGCCTATGCAGCTGTTTTCTTCCTTAATGATTCGCCTTCCAAATAGTTTAGCATAGTCGTAGAACATCCTAGTTATATACAAGAACTTATATATTAAGTTAGAAATCCATTAGTCATAATTATGTTTACTTTTTTACCATGTGTTCTCCATTATCTGAGTTTTCTTTTTGCTTATTTGCATTTCTATCGTTTTCCCCTTTGGTCAATTTGTTCAAAATTATTTTTTTTCTGCACTTCTTGAAAATCAGACGGTGTTTTATGTAGAAAAAAGTCTGATATGAATTTTCACCAATACGCATGCTTTTTTGTTTCAATCTAACTCCATTATACAATGGAAGGTAGCAATAAATATTTTGACAAAATTATGTCAAATTCGTTTTCTAATAAGAATAGCAAGGATTCCCTTAATCACTCCTAAAAGCATTTCTATAGTCCAATTACGATAACACTCATTTAACATGTAAGGCAGGGACAATTTTACTTCTTATTCGACCAATTCTGATAAAACAAACATGTTTCTATTGGATGTTTTTTTCGTTGAATACAAAGGCTATAACAAATGATAGGTGATATTCTTTCGAGACCCATGTTTCTATTCAGATGCGATTCCATGCAAGGAAAATCTTCAAGATATTCTTTCTACTTTGTAACTTGTGTCCTATTCAATGTTTATGTTATGCACCAAAGAATAATCTTTATAGGAACTTAAATATTCCCGAACAAAAAGATTAAGTGGCTGTGTTGAATATCCTTTTCGTCTCCTTTCTTGTGCAGAAGGACAATGTGCGATTACTCATTACTTACCAATTATTTAGCATTCGTCTGGTATTTTTCAGTCCTAAGATATTTTGAAATATGGTGTGCGAGTTGTGCATGCGGAATTACTTTATTTGGTCCAGAAGCTGTGCCCCTTTTTATGTTTTCTATCGTAACTCAAACTTTGGCAGAAAAATTCGAGGTGGATTACCTCCGGAGAAAAATTCAGGATCTAGCAGTTAAATCGTGGTACGGAAAAAGCCATTGTAAAATCTTTTCGTTATCTATTTTATATCATGTGGGGAAGTAGTCAATATGCCGTTTTCGTTGAGGAAAGCTAACAGAGGAACATATTTATAACTGATGCCAACAATCTGAAATGCGTCTATTAGTGCTCATGTGTTGCAGCACTTGGTGAATAGCAATAGATTATAGTGATTTTTGCATGACGTCGTTTGGCTGAGCGATGAGATTGGAGTAAGTGTCGAGGATATGAGCAATGGATGAGTGTACAACAAAGCTAATGTCGCCGATGTTGTAGGGATTTTTTCTAGACCGATAACAAGTGTCTCTTTGCTTGGTTGCCTTATATCAGTTTTTCAGTTCTACAGCTATTCGTAAATCTCAATTTTTTTTTTAAATTCAATTTTGAAAGCTTTCAATAAGAAAACAAAGCTTTGCGTTGGTGAACACTGCTTAGGTTGTATGTAGAGAGTAGGAGAGAGTTTCCATGTTGGTCGTGAACATGTTTGTTAGAAAAGGCTCCGACATCACGTTTAGCACAAGATTTGATCGCCTCTCACCCGTTGTTTTATCGCCCGTCGTCAAAGACGGCAGAGTATCAGCTTACGGGATACTGAGACGAACGTTTTGCTGACAAAGCTTTATGTTTTAAATGTTCTGAGAAACCCTTATTGAAGCGTTCTCGTGGTCTTTACTATAGACAGTCAGCGGCCTTTATAAATAGGAGGGAAATTCTCTTGTGCGCTCTTGACATAAGAATGCTGCAACGTATTCTCCAACAAGCATTATATGAGAAATTGAATGGTTTCTATGATGTGGATTTTAGAGCTTTTTATCAATAGTCGAATTTCGCTCGAAATGCCTTATGTAACATCTATCTTCCTCAGTGATGCTATCAGTGAACCGCTTTGACGAGATATTGTGGTCCACTTAGTCTATGCTCCTAGTGTAATTTCAAGATAAGTCGTCTATAATACTCACGTCGGTGATTTACGAGTGTCGCGAACTCTTTCTTGGTCAATGTATCAATTGTCGCGACTTCGTACAATAATGGGGGATATAAACACATTAAAGAATAATGTGATAGCAGAAAATAGAGGACAGCAGTATAATAGTCAGGACCATTTGTAGTAATAGTTTTTATCTTTTTTACTTACCCACTATTAAATAACAGTGCTTTTTGATAGTGCCCACATTAGCCATTCGTTTCGGAGTAGGTGGGCGGACGTTCCATGCTCGGACCACACCAAGTGTTACCTGATTGATTGACATTGATTCGATAGTTTGACTAATAATGTTTTCATGGCTACATTGTATGATATTTAAAGCGTACAATGTTAAGCAGTATATTAGCAGTGTAAGGCTTATAATTATAATTGTACATCGAATGAAAAGATATGCGGATATTTTCACCTCCCTTTGCGATGATTCCAAAATTCCTAGAAATTCTTTTAGGTTGTTTGGAACTAAACCATCAATTTCAATTATCTGAAACAACTTTTCTCAGCAATACCGAATTTGGATAGATAATAATAGCCAAAACCAACAAAAATATTTGAAAACTAGTAAATAAAAATAATGATAAATGAAGTTAACTTGGTCGCCAACGACAAAGTGGTAGAATAACGGGGATCCGGTTTCTATGGAAATTATCACAATGTTTTCGGAGAAAATAGTTTCAGTTTGTTTCTGAAAACCTTAGTTTATATCCTGGAGTGAAACTGGTTGTTTGTTGATGGATCAAAAATTATTCTATAGAAAAATTAATAGATTGATTCGACTGCACTATTTTCCGGGCTTCATCATACAGTGGCAATGTAACACACTAGCCTTATTTGAAGAATTTGAAATTTCTGTTTAAATCAGCTCTAAAAATACCAATTATTGAATGCTCTGAGTATTTTGCTGCCGTATCATAACTGGGAGACGTCCCTATGACATTTTCATTTCCATGTAGAATTCCAATTTAAAGCCTAATCCGTCAGAGTTGCCGTTGTCTATATAACGGTGATAGTGGCAACATTCTACAACAACTATAGGCTGACGACTGCCTGGTATGGAGGCTATTAAAACTCCCTGCAAGGCTTTCTCAGAACACCTACGATGCCAAAACGGCCTTTTCAAACACCAATTTTTACTTTGAACTCTTGAGTATGGAGAACTCATTAAGATCAATAGCTTTATCTTGGACAGAAAGACTAGTATAATGTATCTTGATGGAGGGACACTTATTATTTTTGAAGGAAAATTCTTTATAGAAATTTCGGTGGCGTATGATTCGTCATGCATGCATCCACCTTTCATCTCTTCGACTCGTATGAGATATCATCTCATCGCTTTCCCATACCCCGTATCCAACCACATAATAGTTGTTCACTGTCACTAATTGCTATTCACTGACCGGTGCAGCAAATGAAAGCTAGGCGCTTTCTTCGATCACTTAGAAAAAAATTACACCGAAATTAAAAACGTTTTAAGAAGTTGTTGTCGAGATTTTTAATGCAAGGGTGGGAACGACCACCGAAAAAACAGCGGAATCAGAAATTTTGAGAACATTTTCTGCATCTTTATGTTACCAAGTATGAAGTCCTCGCTTTGTTGCAAAAGCAACTTTTTCCTAATATTCGCTTGTTACCGAACCATTCTCATTATGATGTTGTAATGTATGAACTTAAATGAATGAACTTAATGTATAAACTTATGAATGAACTTAGTAATTATTCCCGTTTACAGCCTTCTTTACAAAGAAGAAGTACGAGGCAATATTCAATTGCCACAAATAACTCTGACTATTACAATGCTAACCTCTATTTTCTGCTATCACATTATTCATTAATATGTTGATATCCCCACAATTGAACTCTATCCATTGCTCGCTTGTGTTATACGGAATGAGAGAAAGAGTTCGCGACACTTGTAAATCACAGTGAGGAACCGTCCGACATGAGTATTCTAGAAGGCTTTTCTGGAAATTACACTAGGAGCAGGATCACTGATAGCATCACTGAGTAAGATAGATGAAGCATAGGGTATTTGAGCCAATTTAAGGAAATAGGGAAGAAGATAGGACTTTAAATAAGCGAGAAAAAACTTAGTTCATGGTAAAGTTGTGGAGCCACGAATACCATTTTACGATTGATGGATTTCAAATTGAAGGAATCAAATTTCATGCGAACTAAGAGCATTTCATGAACATGAAGAACGACATTAAGGATGAATTTTATAAAGAGAGAGCTGTGCGGGACTTCTTAGAAAGTCAGTGTTCATTTAACAGGCCTCGTAATACGCGCCTTCCTATTCCTTTTTACCGGTTCCTGTGGGATAATACCTTAACCACCTCAATTAATATACGAACTAATCAAAAAGCTCTAAGAGATGTCTGCCTAAATGTGACCGATGGATAACAATATTAAGCAGAATTTCGTCAACGAAATATACCTCGTTTTCAAATCAAAAAGAATAGTCGTCAAAAACGAAGCACATATAAGCTATTCAAGAGAGGAAAGCACATGACCATAGATATCCAAAAAGTAGAGATATGGGGATGATTACGATCACGCTATTAATTCTTGACAATGTGGCAATGTACGCTAAAGGCAATCATCATGCACGATACCAGCGCAGAAATGGAGCGGAAAGAAACTTTTATAGGGACCGAACATCTTGTGAAGTCAGTTTATCCAAGCATAATGATTTTAATAAATATACAAATTGTAAAGACTAGCAGAACACCACCAGCGGCTCATAATTTTTGGTTCAATTGGAAAGTGACGTACTCCTCCCAGATTGATACGTATGTAGATGAATTTGTAGTGACTTCTTGGTAATTCTTCAATTTGCTCAGTTGTACTGATAGCGGTCATTGATGCACTTTTCTTTATACCTAGAGTATTACTACGTAGAATGCTGTAACATTGCTTATAATAATAAATAATGTTTAACTTATTGCTTGGTAACTTGTGGCTTCAGCAGCTTTCGATTCCTTGTCTGCATCTGTTTTACTGTATCGTTCTATGGCTTGAGTAGTTGGAGAATTCATCAAGTTTTGTGATCGATGAGTTTCTTCAATTTTTTGAGATACTTTCGCCATTGATGATTTATTTGTTCTCATAGAGTTTTTCATTGATGACAAAGGCTCTTTATTCAAATCCACTGTTTTCTTTGGCTGAATTTAAAATACTGCAATTTTCCGCCCTTCTTTTGTTGATGTTTGCATTTTAGCTATCTGATTCAACATTACCTCATCGTTTTCATATTTAACT
>KN716173.1:21981-32084 GCA_000816705.1 Dictyocaulus viviparus
TATATATATATATATATATATATATATATATATAAACTTCTAAGTAAAAAATAAATAAGGAACGGTTTGGAATACTAAAACTAAAATTTTACATAATGTAGAACAAGTTCAACTAACCCGTCCTATTTCCCATGTTTTCGTCAACATAACTACAATGGCACAATCAAGCTCCCACACCATTCTCCAAAAATCGGCAATAGTTTGATCCAATGGACATTGAGTTGCGACGTAAGCACAACGTTCTCTATAACAAAATACGATGGATTTTAAAAAAGTGTATGTGCCGAAAACAAAACTCATACCGATAACCGTCCACCCAGCTGGCATTTATATAATCACTGCCTTCCACTCCGGCAATCAGTTGCATAACGACTCTATTACTGTCGTATGGAAGAACGGCTAATTGACGATTCTTGTGACGATTCACCGGCAAATTCGCAACCAAACACCGTGAATTTCCCCATTTTATAGCAGATAAATGCTTAAAAAATAACTAAATCAATTAATTTCCCAAATACACCAATTCTTCTGAATCGTAATAGGTCATTATTACCGTAATATCATCGATACTGACTAGTGAATTCTATCGGATTTTCAAAAGATTAAATAATTCATCAATTTCACAGAAATGAAAACTATTATTTTGGTGGATGGCATGCAATACGGAAGTAACTATTAATTTTTTCATCTGAATTATTATAAATTTATTGAGTTCAACAGATTAAGCATTAACATTTAGTCAGAAAATAGATCCATTATGAAACCTGATCAATTAATTAATTTCAAATCACTTTCAAAAAAAAACTTTCACTTAAAAACCCAGCTGAAACCTCACAAAATAAAACCGGTGAAACCTACTCTAAATTCTAATTCCATTCCAGATGCACCTTCCATTGGTGCCATTTGCTGTAACGCTATAACATGCTGTCTGAGTTTCACAACGGGCACCTCGGTAGAACCGCTGTTTACGGCGTCAAGAACTGCATCGTGTATGAACACATATTGATCTTCGGTCTGAATGTTTGAAATGCATCTGAATCCGTAGATGACAGTAGTACTAGCTACAAAGCTGCCAATATTTTATGAGACAATATCCCACTCAACAGTGCGGGCGTCAATAGTATTTTAAATAGAAAACTAATCCAATGAATATGATCTTCAAAATACACACTCAACCTTTCGTCTAATTATATTATTAGGATGAATAGTGCATACATCTGGCCAAAATCGAAACTTGTATAACTAACCTGCACCATGTAAGATCTCTGACTCCTAAGCAGCGTTACACAACCAAATATATCAACAGTGTTTTCATAACGAAGTCTTTCCAGCATACAATCCACTACAATGAACGCTCCTGTTCTACCGATACCAGCGCTAAAAAAAAGTAATATTTTACAAACGAATATTACTCCAACTACACATACCTGCAATGAGAAATGATCGGCCCAGCATTCGGAGGATTAAGCGTTTTAACTCTTTTCAAAAAAATAAGGAACGGAGTAGGATGATCTGGTACACCATGGTCAGGCCAAGCTGTATACTATAAGAAACAAATGCTATTAGTCAAATGTGAACCGCGCTTTTCAAAAATTATTTTCTTTCTATAATTTTTACAATAATACGAAGATAAATTTTATAAACATCCAGCACTTTTGTTTGTGAAAAACCAAAGTTACACCTGAAGATGCCTAATCTCACGCATTTCCATCTCTCCCACAGCTTGTATACGAAACGTCCTCATGGTATAATGCGCAAGAACAGTTGTTTCCACAAGTGTCACCTGGAGACAGACATTAATACATTTATTGAAAATATTGAAAAAGCGTGGACAAGAATTCAAAGATTTGCAAAAGCCTTACAAAAAGTAATGTATGGTTGTTAAGAATGCTTTGATTTAAGAATCCTACATCAGAAATAATTTTCCTTTCATGAAATTCAACCACACAAGCTACTTCTCATTACAAATGAAAATGGGAAATACATTTGCTTTTTTTCTAAGAAAATTCATTGTTATAACCTCTTACCTGGATTTCACCGTAAGTCGAACTACCCCTACTTGGCCAGTATTGGTCACATTTTATTCTAGCTCTTTCTTCTAAATTTGTTAACATAACAATGGTTAACGACCCTTCCTCCCAAACCATCCGCCAAAAATCGTCAAAGGTCTCAGGCAGTGGTCCTTGAGTGGCAATGTAAGCTTTTGGCTATAATATTAAGATAATAAAATAATAATATGGTTTTCATCTTAAATGTGGAAAACAATTGACTTTGTCATATCCATCGATATAGTTTGCGTTGATGTAATCACTGCCAGGAACATCGTTTATCGTAGACAGTACCACTCGTGAATGATCGTAGGCGACAACATTCGCATAGCGATTCTTGTGTTTATTAATTTCAGCACTACTATTCTCCCAAGTAAACTGTTGACCTGTTTCAATTGATTCAAACTCCTAAAAAGTGAAATGACATGGAAAAATATGTGTTTCAAAGAAGCCTTTTTAAGAAGTCTCACCTGTTGAAAACCTGCATTGTTGTTAACACGCAGTTGTTCAATATGGTGTGCTAGTTCAGAAATCGGAATTGCTAGGTGAGTAATTTGATGACCATCTACGAATTTAAATTGACTTGTGAATTGAAAAACTTATGGCCTAATTTTTCGATAAGTTTGTATAGAAATAAATCAGTCATCAATATTTTCTTTCAAAATTGTGAGCTCAAAAATCAAAAAAGTTGTTACCAGGAGCTCCATCCGTAGACGGAAAACCAGAGAACTGTACAGAAATTGGCGCATAGTTTGCAACATCCGTTCTACATTGGTTTTGAGGTAATGGATAAAGGTCAACTGACGATTCCATATGCCCACTATTGTGACCATTTAACTGCAAATCAGTTCGCTTGTTCATAACGTTAGATCATGGGAAATAGATTTATAAGAGATAGCTAGCGATCAAAATAGACCTGCTCATAAGGATTCACAATATTTCGTCCATAAGCTTCAGTAGAAAGTAATTTGCTTGTTTCACCAGGAATACCATTCATAATGTTACCAGTCAATGCAACCTTGGTAATAGAACCGTGACGATGTGTTCTACCAGTAGATTTCTTATTACATCTCAGCCACCTGTAAATGTTAATGTGGAGAATAATTTTTTAAAACTCATTAATTTAATATAATATTCACCAGCAAACTAACATCCCGATAAGAATGGCAATGATAAGCAATGCAATTAAAGGCCCAATCAACCAAACACCACCAGTCTTTGTACCGGTTCTCTGAGATGCTCGAGTAGTAAAAGGCTCTGTTAGAGCTGAATCCGTATATAAACGAGTCAACTTTTCACCCATCGGAGCTCGCTTGTCAAACGGAAAAAATTAAATTTAATCTTAAAAATTTGGGAAATTCAAAAAATTCCGAAAGAACGTCTCACTTCATCTCTTCGTCTGGTGTCTATTTTAGCAAAAGAACGCACCATTAGTCGATATTTTGTGCTTGGTTGTAATGGGAAGTTATTGAAGCCATTGTATACCTGTAATACAGATTTGCAAGTATATCGAATGTTATGAGATGTGGGCTAGCGCAAATTTGTAAAGCGAATGGGTGAGTACACGAAGACTTTACTCGATAAAAAACGCCTCACGTTAACTTAATTATTGCATAGTAGGCAATGTGTAATGAAACCAATTAAGTGTTAAACAAACAAGATATCACAATATGGCAGTCAATGAACAAGATTCTAATAAAAGAAAAAGAGATACTTATCAAAGCATGCATTTGAAATTAGCGAAAAGTATATCAAAATCAAACTGCAATACTAATTATTGATCGAGCAACGTATTACAAGACACTATTTATGAAATAGTCTACCAGCCTTATTGTCGCCCACAATGAACGACCGGTCACCAGTGTACATTTTTCTAATTTCCTCAGCTTCGATTCGTGCAGTTATGTAGGCTGTGGCCGGTAAGTCGTCACGTTTACGAATATGATGATTATCTTCAGAGATCTGCGGCTGGACTTTGACTAATCTTAAAGCCTTCTTCATCTGAATGTGAAAACTTTTTGTTAAGCATCTTAAAATACAACGTCAATATCACTCATTCGTTCAAAAGTTAATAAGTTGTATGATATACCTTTCTTGTCGGTGATACGCTTAACTGCTTTCCTAATGCTTTACGTCGAGCAGTTGTCGTAGCCTCTAATTCAACTGGGCTCATGTTGACTACGTCGTCCTTTAAAACGGTAAAGTAAACGCTTACGCGTTACAGAAAAAACAGTATAAAATTACCTTCGAGTAATTTCCAGGAAGTACGATCAACCAGTAATGAGATATCGGTCCATACTCTTCGGACGCTGGTCTTAATCTGACCAAAACTTGACCTTGTCTAGTTCCTACTCCATTAACAACAAAATCGTCCAACTCAGGAGGAAAAACAAACGGTGGACCAGTCGGATCGGTAACTATTACAACCTTCAATAAACCCATCATGATATAAGCAATAAATTGTCACTTACAAATGCAAGCGGAAGAGCACTTAGTTTTATATAGTGCGAAAAACATAAGTGGCAAGCAACTTAATGTAAGAACCGTCCTACAGCTGATGAAGAAAATGCATTGAAGATTTATTCAAAGCAAATACGCATTTTCTTGTTAGTCAATTATTGAGTTGTCGCACAACTCTTTTCATATTTTGACATTTTTATCCTTCCAATTGTCATTTATTTAAAAACAACATATAAACAATAAATTTACTGCAATGATTAATGATACGCAACTATTTTGTTAGCAAAGACTGGATGTCTTCCCCCATAAAAGAGTGATCTTGAGCATCAAAAAAGTGGATTAGGTCACATTTCAGGTAGCTGTAGGCTTCAAATTCTTTTTTTGATTGATGTTTCTTTGAAAGGTCGAAGAAAGTAATCCGATAGAGGAAATTTGATTATGTAATAGATGTGGTATAGTGATCCAGTTCAGTTTCTCCAAAATATGACGATTTGACCTTACAATGTGAGGCCGACCATTACACCAAAAAACGAGCTCAGTGAGCAGTTTAAGAGACACCTCTCTCTTTCTCTCTTTCCGGCCTGCTGCGGCCCAACTCTAGAGTTGCTCCTCATATACGTCGGATTCGTCCTACTGAACAGTTTCCTAAACAGTGTGTCATATTAACCTCAAGGAGACGCAAGAATCATCCTCAGCGATGATCCACTTGAGAAAGTTTGCTTGTGCGATTGCTGCAAAAGGCGTGATGTTGGGTGTGCTACACGCTCGTAGTTAAAGTCGTGATCGATCAATAGATGAATTCTTTATAAAGACATCACTTTGCAATAGCGTATTTTGTTTAGAAGGTAAGCAATGGTGTTACATCAGTATCGAAGTGTCTCATCCAAAGTTAAATTCATGCTACCAGCATTTGGAAGCACTTTTCAGCTCGTGATGCACAGCGTATTTTTCTAAGACAAAAGACAAGGTGGCCTAAAGTTGATTTTATAAATTCGTGTCAAAAGTAGATACAATGGAAACAGTGGAAGGTCAGTCGATAATGTTTGGTCCAAACGCAGTGCTGACCTCCTATGTCTTTTGTTGGCTTTCACTTATAATCGTAAAGTGAAATCGAACACAACTGGCACTAACCCATTTTAAGTTAATTAAGTCACGATGAGCGTGCCCCTTTACAACCTTTAACTAAAGCTCCTATAAAACTTTCTGGCATAACTAAAGCTAGTACACAACTTTCTAGCAATGATCCGATTCTGAAATAGGAAAATAGTGGAAGTAATAGTACGAAAGTAATTACGGGACGACTAAACATCTACGTTAACTAACCACATATGCAAAATTTCATTTCAATCAATGAAATCAAATTAATTTTAGAAAAAGAAATCTCACTTCTCTTGGCCAGTATTGACGTCCACTTGGAGGGAGCGTACGCACTCCTACATGAAAGGTATACTGCATGTAAGGACGCAGATTTGTCCACCTAAAATGTACATCCATAAATACAATAGAATTTAGGTAGACATTATGACAAAATGAATAGTTTAGACACATACAGATACTCTCTACTGCTTTCGTCCAATTCGTGCTTGAATCCTGGTGTTGTCATACTTTTCATCGCTAATGTATGATCAAAATATTCTTTCTTACCGGTATGATTCAAATAAAAACCGATGTGAGCAGGCCCATTATAGTCCCATCTATGAAAATATTGTTATATATCTAGAAAAATGAAAGATACCTCACAAGTATGTGAAAAATTAACCTCAGTTTAACAGAATTACTCGTTTTCCACTCTACTACGAGATTTTGAACCATATAGGTAGGTGTGAGCTTCTCCAGCAAAGTTGGAGGATCGGAGCAGGCACCTTGCCGCTATACATGTCAATAAAAACCATTGCTTTGCAAACACTATATATTTTCCCTACATTATTCTAATCATAAATGTATACATTTGTAACAAAGCAGCTGTATTATATAGGGAAAATAGGAAAACGAATAGATAAGTAATCAAACAGAGTTTTGACAAAGAATTTAGACATTAACTAGTAGAGCAGCAGTAAACTAACAGAAACCTATGTTTTACTATTCCACGCAATTAAAGTGTCCAAGAAACATTATACACTGAATGAGAAAGCGCTAGGTTCTAAATGATTGGCTAATTACGCACAACTGATATTATCAGCTCGAAAAAATTATATACAGAGATACTTTTAGGTTTTCTAAAAAATAAAGTCAATTGAGCGTCATAAACATCACAAGCTAGTGCCCATCTGATGAAAATTTATTATAAGATCAGAATTACAAATTGAGAACAAGGTATGAAGTTTCTTTCGAATAGCAATTCATCATAATTCTTCCTTGAGCTATTTTATACATAATTATGTCAATGATTTTGTGCCAAACATTTCAGTTATTAAATAACTACCAATGAATAAAAAGTAATAATGATAATAAATGGCAATAATAATAATAAACAACAATAAGTAATAAGTGTTATTTATTTAAGATAACATTTATCAACATTTTAGTTTATAATTACGAATCCATTCACTTTTATAATTTGACCACTGTGATTTATGTTGCATATAAACTCAATATTAAACTCACATTGTTTTTGATAGCAAGAACACAGAACGCATAAGGTTTGTGCGCAGTTAGGTGCGGCACTTCAAGATGTCGTGAACTTGGACTCATAACTGTTCTAGATGTCCACTTTTCTGTATCTGTTCGTTCTCCGGGTTCGTGTATATACTTAACGACAAATCCATCAACCTGGAACGATGGTGAAGTAGTGCATCGTATTCATAGCCTTAAATCGAATTCACCACTAGCCTTGTAATAAAAACAGCGATAAATTAAATTTAAAAATTAAATTGCCACACTATCACATAAAATGGAAAAACCAATACTTGTTCATTTTCAAAATCCCACTGCACGACAGCAGAGCTGTTTGATGTAGCCTCAACACGAACATTGGTTGGTGGTCCAACTAGAGCTGAAATAATTTTAAAAAAATGATTTTAAATGTGTTAAATTATAAAACTTTATATGTCTCCCTTGAATTAAACTAAATTCATTGCCTGATGCCAGTAGTGTATTAATGACAGCCGGCAGAATACCAGTTTGACTGGAGATTAATAAGTCGTGATTAACAGGCAAATGGACTCCACTACTCTTCTTTCTTTTAGATGCAACAAATTCATTTAAAACATTGTCGCCTATGAAATCAATGTGGGAAAATGGAAAAGGTTGTCTGGAGCGACTTCTGGTTCGTTTTGGAGTTGTCCACAAGTTAGAATACAAGTTAAGAGGAAAAAGTAACACAGGGAGAATTTGACAGAATGACGAAATGTTCAGGAAAGTGAACAACAACCATATGACGACTGGAAGTGAGCGCATGCAGTTTATATTGTCTTCACAAAACAAATACAGGCAGAAATTTCCAGTAGGATTCAGGTGAAAGCTGACTGTTAAAGCAGCAAGGCGCGAGAACTAATAGCTTAGATAATAGCTGGTGGAACGGAAATCGTGTGAGCTTTTAAATCTGAATAGTTGCCGCTAGTTGAGGGGTGCAATAATGATAAAAAGCTTGGGATATGAATAACTAAAAGCATTATACATCTGAGCATATATCCGTTTTCATTACTGCAATATTATCTATGAGCAATGTGGTGAAATATTTAAAAAATGCATACACAATATTTTCGAAAAAAACCACTTGGTAGAAGAAAACGATTGAGTGACGTCAGCTATGGTAGGATCATGAGTAGTTGACGATGTTGACAGAAGAAAATTAAATGAATTTGCGGAATAAGGCAAGGATATACGTCTCATTAAAGGAATATCTAGAGGGCCAGGAGCTATATTGACGATTGCATCAAACACATCAGCACTCGATATGGCAGCTTCTGAAGTTGGTGTTGACATAACTGCCGGCTCTGCTTTGAACACAGAGAAGGTCGAGTAGGCTGAAGAAAAACGTTTTCTGAACCGAAGTTTTTGAGACACTAATAAAACTGCACTAATACACACACAATACCTATCAAGATGTTTACAGAAAATATTATCAAATTTCATGCCTGGTAGGACGTGTAGGAAAGAGTTAAATCGTTTGCTATGCAATTTCTGGATTCGTAGTTTATGTTGCTGACGGATTCTCGTAGCTGTTTGTGACCTAACTCGAGTTTGACGTCGAGTTCTAGTGACGCAGCACAAGGATTTGGTCATAAATAATAAACGAGTATTTTCTAGAGCAGAATATTTTTTCAAGCCTTGATGTGGTGGAGAAGATTAAATATTAATCACTATGATAGCAACAAATTGTACTGCGTTGAAAATGAGCTCATAAGTCCGCTATGTAAAAGAAGAAAATTCAGACGGAATTGGGGTATACGGATCGTAGTCGAAGAACTTTGAATTAATTCAATTCACTAATGTGAGAGGAAGACACTGGGGAGTAGTCGAAATGGATGCATGGGAGGGACACTGCTCATCCAAGATCTATCTTCACTCAGTGTGTACCAGAACAGAAAAAAATGAGAAACAATCGTAGAGTGTAGTATAGATAAGTTGAAGAATAGTCCCTTCAGTGTACAGTTATGTAATAACGAAGTTTTATGAGCTATTTGGAAAAAAGAGATTAATATCACTAATTATAGAACAAGTTAGTACTGCAATTTACTACCACCAGTTTGCACACGACTCTAGAAGAAATCAAGTGAAAAAACTAAATAAGTAGTAAATTATCTATAAATAAGCAAAGTAGTACTAAAACGGACAAAAACTCTAGAGTGCCATGTACTTTAGGGAAATCTCTACCTAAAAACCGCCGTAATGGTCAAATAAAATTTGACTCCTACCTGCCATGAAGCTACAGATTTTGTTGGTGACATTGTCAAACTTAGACCACGCTTGTTTCACACCATCTGTATTTGATATATGATATTTCCACCCAGAAGCAATATAGTTTAATAATCCTTCGAGATTACTAATGATTCCATCTTTACAAATTAGTGGGGAAATATGCCTATCAAAGGGATCAATCGTTGTGCTGCCGGAGATAGATTCTTCATTCTCTCCTGAATGTAAATCCACATCCATTTCTATTGGAATAGATGCGCGCAGGAGCAGCTCAAGAACGGCTAGCACAGAGTTATTTCAATATGCAGTATAATGATTCCTTGTCCACTCCATTATACAATGACGAATGAAGAAACTGAAGAAGAAATAAGATGTGTATAATAATACCTTGATTAAAGTATTAAACGTGGAGAGTTTTATTATGCAGGTACACATGAGAATTTCAAAATGAAAAAGAAAATAATAAAATGCAGCCAACTTCTAACCACCTGTGAATAGCAAAATCACAGTATTATGACGCAATATAACTAACTTATCGCAGTCACCTTCATCTGTCCAGTCGCCATACCAACACTAACGGCCATATTAATTCTCATTTCATTGAGACAGTTTTAATAGAAAGTAATTGAATGAATAAGCAACGACTGAATATAAGGTCAAGCTGATCCGGTTAAACATACAGATATGATTATCATAGTATAGTTTTTTGATATATATATATATATATATATATATATA
>KN716173.1:42546-68775 GCA_000816705.1 Dictyocaulus viviparus
CCATTCTTCTATGGTAATAATGTTAATATTGGAGGTATGATTATCAAATATCCAATCTCTGTAACAACAAACAGAACTTCTTTTTCTGCTTGAGATTACAAGTTTTGCAATTAATTCAGCATCATTGGGGATGTAGGAGCTTCGTGTATGTTAATTAGAATTGGAAGGCAGATTGAAACGACAGATAAAATGAATTTTTGTTCTTCTTTTCACTTCCACAGTTTTTCCTCAAGGAAACTATTTTATAAAGACGTTAATTTTTCCTAAAAAAGTGCATCAGTTATTTCTTGCTATGTGTTGCACTAAAGAATTTATAACAAGCAACAAATAGAAAACCGTCAACGAATTCCAATTAGAGAAGTCACTTTGATCACCGTATAACAGTTATACTGAACACTCGTAGTCAGCAATAATGGTGATAAGCAAAAAAATTTGCACTTCAATTCAAGACACCTTTTACATTAGTTTTCGAAAGATAAAAATCAAGTGAATTGCACAATCCTGCGTACATCAAGTCAAGCTAAGCTAATTTCATAGTTATCAAAAATATTAATTAATATTAAAAGTATATAGAAAAAATATTAAATACCCTCTACCATACCGCGACAATTCATTGCGGTGCTTTGAAATATGTGATGAAAAATGATCGCTAAGAATGAAAATTTGGTAGTAGAAAAAAACTAAAATCTGAATGTCAAATTGAATACGAACAATAATCGTTAAAACTCACCCCTCTGTTTCTGAGAAATTGCACAACGCGTTCCTAATAGAAAAGTTAGAGAATAAATTCGAAAAATAGAACTCATGGCGTTTATAAAACTCCAATTTATAAGATGTTCATCTCTTAATGAAACGATGCATTAAATCGATTAGAAGATGCGAGTGAATAGCAACGTGAGGTATACATTGAGTGAACAGAAGATTCAAGACATCTTCAGAATAAAACTTAAACCAACCAGAAAAACAAGAAATTGGTTGATCTACGAGAATTAAAGAAAAAATTCAACCTTTAAAAAACTATGTAAAATGAAACGGATAAATAGAAATAAATAAACGAGCACCTATCAAATGCATTCATGAAAGTATTAAATTCATTTATGATCTCACATAATAAACAAACACATCGATAACAGGTGAAAATCGGCGTTTAAATAAAAAAGGGAGTTGTACCGTATAACCTAGATTATTACGGCCATTCAAATTATAGAAAACTAATTTCAAAGAGTTGAAAGGAACAGTGCAACACTTAATGGAGAAACGTAGTCGTCAGTCGATTGTGTTTATTGAAGAGTTGGTCAATATGCGCGACCAAAGTCGATACATGATAAAATTTTACAAACAAAAAAACTACTACTTTTTTAAATGATTGTAATCATCACAGCTAACTCATGCTTCGCAATAATATATAAAAATTTAAGTCTTGATGTGAAACTTACGAAGGAAAAAACTGTCAGTGTTCTTATCAGGCAATTATCTTAAGATCTCATAATGAGCACGGTTTAATGTTAAAATGACTTTTTCACTATGTCTAAAAGTATGCTTAAAGAGCAAGAATAGAAATACTATAAATATAATCAGAACGGTCGACTGGTGCATGAAAGTCGCTAAGAAAAACTTGGTCTATATAAAATAAACGAAGATATTCTAATGCTGCCGTTCTACCTCAACACAACTCATGCAATTACTAGACAGCAACTGCGTCATTAATTTACGAGATATCGACTATTCTGACCATGAAACTAAATGGTCAACATAATATTGACGTTTTCTTGTTCGAAATGGAATCAAGAGAGAAAAAAGCATTTACATGAATGCGAAACAGAAGCCATAAAGAAGACGCTGCGATTAGAAAATCGATATGATCGTAGACGCCGGTTTAGTTGGAGGTGTGGCCTCCGTCCGGCAGGAGGTCATCGCGTAGAACGTGACTCGTCTCATCTGATATTGCATATAGCACTATACAATAGCATATTATCTTTGACTAAAGAATTATCAACTGTAGAATTTATATAAATAATTCAGAAGAAATGAAACCCAAAAGTCATGAAGAGACCAACATTTAACGGATTCATGCTATCAAAATTAAACGGAAAGAAAGACGACCAGGAGTGTGTTAACAGAAAGAATTTCCGAGTATTGAACAACTCATTTAACAACGTCATCTAAATCTTCGATTTTCAGATTAAGTGCATCACTTACAAGCACATTAGTAGTAATAAAGCATATTTCAGATAGAATTCCATCGATGGCAGCTATATAAAAAGGTGAAAATTCAAAACAACTCACAACCGATCATTACCTTGCTCCCTTATAAGGTCATTTGCTGAATCAACTTATTTCCATCCATATGGAAAAGCTAAACTACCGGTACCCAGATATTCGGCAACCAGATGGTGCAGCATTTGAAATGAATTTAAAGCGAAAAAAAAAAAACTCGAAAAGTATATTACTGAGTCGACAAGGACAAAGGTTATTCAACAATCGAAGTGAATTGAGGTGTTCCTATTTCAAGCGGTATTCGATGCAATTACATTAAACTCTTGGGTGACTAAGTGGCCAACATAATTGTATTGAGATAGGCAATCAATACGCATAAAATATACTATTCCATAAACTTGTATCCTAAACTAATTCATAGAAGTGAGCTTATGTGTACTTCAAAATTACTAAACAACTAAAGTTGTTAAGGATTTAATTAATTATACAAAGAATCGAAAACTAAACAAGCGACAATTTTATATGGTTTGAAATCAAACAAAATCGTTTACTTTAATATGAAAAAGCATACGAAAGAGGATAACATCATATGAAGCTAAAGATTTTGTTTGAAACATATAAAAATGAAGCACAAATCACGGTGCTGGTGTGTTTATTTACATTCATAAGACATCCATAGATAATTAACTAACCCAGCAAGCATTTCACTTGCTGACTTACGTAACGATTTTAGAGCAATATAGAACTTTATTTGTAAAATTGAATATAATAGATTTCCATCTTTATTTGTAAACTTTCTTTAAAAAAAAACGTCATAATTTCTTACTTTTTTAGAAGGAAATCTATTATATTTCTAAACATCAAGTAATGTTTAGAAACTTCAAAAATGTTAAGCACCATAATAAACATTCAGTCTGTGATATCAGATAAAGCCTATTTTTAAAGGTAATTCAATGCGAGTGTGATGAGCACAAAAAGCCGAAAAGTCATTTCCGAAACAACTGAGGGGATCAAGCTACGATAAAATTTAGGATGAAAAAGTGTGTATGAATTCACGCAAATTCGGAGACAATGGTTTTTGAGGTAAAAATATCATTTGATTGAATGGATATGAAATTTTATACTGAGGAAAAATGCCGAGCGATGCAAAGCGGATATCCTCATGAAGTTTAATTTAATAACAGACGTAAGACCGAAACTTGCAGTACTTTATAAGTGGAAAGATATTATAGTGGTGAATAAGTTGGTTAAATTGGCAAAATGAGGTGAGGGACATCGTAATGCAAGTAGAACGAGCAAATATAAATATAAATAAAGTAGACAGATGGCTAAATTGAGAAAATACTCAGGTTTTATTATATTAAAGAAAGGTTTGATAAAAATACTAAATTAAAGACAGGCCACGGATGAAAAAAGTACAACACAGTTGTATTGAAATTGTAAAAACACAAAAAGAATTTATTATAAAGTCACGTACATGCCTACAAATAAATGGAGAAGTCAAATATAGGAAAAATAAATCAGACTGCTTCGTTTTTCTGACCACAACTATGTTCGGTGACTTGAGATACTTCACTGAACGTTTGCATTGACTTCTAAAGGGTAAAAATAGCAGTGTGATAGCACGCGCTGAGCTATGTTTTTACTTTATTAGAAGAAATTCCCATATTACCTTTTATAGCTACTAAAGAAGTTGAAAAGAAGATCATTAGTTACGTGTAATACAATTTGTTATCATCATTTTAGTCTACAGTGAATTGATATGACCTGATATTTGAAGCAGGTTGATGACGATGTCGGTACAATCTCAAGTAGAAAGAAATGCGGAACATAGGGAAACGAATCGTCACAACGGTGGTAATCAGTGCAACTACTTAAACAGATGAATGATTTTGAAACATGAATGAAATTACTAGATGTTCAATACGATCACCAATAGCAAGAGTGAATTATAATTTGTGCATGCAGACTGAGTAGATAAACATATGAGGGACGGCGATTAGCTTCGACGAGGGCAGCTGGTAGAGACTAAACTGACAGAAATGATGAAGCTGGTTCTAATCGCTCAGCTAATGGTGTTCTGCAAAATCTATCAATTTCATCAAAGTATAGGAGTGATGTGAATGTAGATATAGATTCAGACTAAAAATTATTACGAATTCGTTTAAAATATTAAAACAGCGAGACCAGAATTATTCGTATCAATACCGACAAAAGTGCTGTTAGAAATAGAAAACGTTTTGTAGAAAATATTGGCTTCAACCTTCTACGTCAATGTCAGGCTTTTTATAGGCATGACGTTGAACAGTTAACACATTAGTCTATTACAGGACAGATACACATAGAAACATTTACATTCCACATTATACTTGAGAAGAAAATTTTGAATATCGTAAGCAAATAAGACAACATAAAGGGTTTTATAATGCGGGAAATGACTAGTAAGCATTACTTGTGAGGTGTCAGTGAACGAGTGGTGCGCGATATGAATCATTCAGAGGGCAGCAGCAAGCGACGAGACGACGAGAGCAAGGAGAAGAGTGGCATTGGCATGTGGAGCTCTTCCACCAAACGACCTGTACGTATACTTGAGATTGGAATACTTCGGTTTGATAAAGAACCGGTAAGTAGGAAACGTTGGAATCCACTCGTATTAGGATGAAAAATATCAAGTATACTATAGTTGCGATAGAATCACTATGAGCATAATAAAAAAACAGTACTTATTTAGGTTACATCTTCGTTTTCTTCATGAAAGCTGTATCCAACTAATTATTATAACAAAGAAAACAGGAGTTCAGCACTTAAACACTTGTCGAGTATTAATCAAATCATGTGGAGTTTGTGCGCACAATCTTTGTTATGAGATAGGACGAAATAGAGCACATACACCAAGGTTTGCAGCATTGTGCTGCTGAAAATCGTTAAATAAAGAAGAATATTTGATTTCATGACAGTTCGTACTATTACTTGTAAGCAAACTCAAAATTGCGTATGCAACTTTTTATGGAAAGGAAAGCTCCCAGGAGGAAATGGGTATCGAAGTGAAATGTGAGAACGTCGAACGTTTATGGCTGCCGAGGAAACGATTTGAAGAACGTCACTATGAGGGAAAGACAGCAGCAGTGGTTGGTTGATGGAGTCGGCAAACGCAACGCCAATTCACGTTGAATGAAACACATTATTGACTGTCTATATAATGTGCCGGTGTTGAAAACAGTAAAACGATCCATGGAAAACTGCACCAAAGGCCACGAATAAGTGAGGCATGCGAGTGAATTTGGACTGAGAATTTCCTGACAGTTCGTTTGCACTTGGACAACTTGTTCTGCTTTTTCTTTGAAAAATTTTTGAAAAGCAATTACATAGTATTCTAATTCAATTAACAATTACAGCATTTCTAGAAAAATATTTTTCACTTCGACACCGAAAATATTACGGATATTCAAGAAAATATCAGATGTTGTGCTTTCCTTTTCTCTAGATTTTCGTAAGGCTCTCTTAGGGTTTACAGAGCAAATCATAATAAATAATAGTCTTATGATCTACATCTGAAAAAAAACATTACCTAGAAAATTTACATAAATTTGTCATAGGCTGATAAAATGAGAATGCGATTTGTAAGCAAGGAATTACAATGTAATATTTTTTCATATGCTGATTTGAAGAGGTGTTATTTTTGAAGTTGAAAAGAAATGGGCTATATTCTTAGGTCCACCATTGAAGTAGTTTAACGTGGAAAGATTACAGTGATGAATAGATTAGTGTACAACTAAAAATAACGTTCCACTAGAATGATTCGATTTTTGAGAGCTAGAAATACACGATTAAGAATAATATAGCATTGATTGAACATTAATAGGAAAATTATGGTATAAATAATGGAATTTCTGCTTCCGAAAAAAAACAACACACACACATACGATGGGCATATCTCTATGATATATTCGAATTGCTTGAGCATTGGCGATGAAAAAAAGTGGATGGTGCCATCATAAGATATGAGGCAGTTCGTTAGTTATTATCAGGAATGTTAGTGATAACGAAAGGTGATGACAATTCGGTACGTTGGTTTGATTCGGATTTGGCTCCTCTGCCATCCTTTGGCGACATCAGTGGCGTACTTGACGTAAAGGGTTTAGGTCATGAGGGACATCGCATATGCTGCTATTTGAGAACACGTATATGGTCGCACATATCCATTTAATATTAATGTGTGTCCCTACAGATGCACTTTTCATTATACATCCTCCTCATAAGTAAATGCAAATCAGAAATATAATCCGTCATAGTAGAATCGAGGCAAAAACTAAAAATCCATTGCTGAGAGTGTGTGCTATCCACACGTTCTATTTCGTCCGAGAGAGAAATGAAAGTCTATGGATTATTGAATTTGAGGTGATTGTCGCATTACAGCTGTGTTTGATGTTGATTTGGTCGACACAAATGAATTTGGCTTTTCTCTAGATATCGTGCAAAACTGCGATAAAAATAGAATGCTCTTGTACTCAACTGATAGTAAATTTTTTCGCAACTTTAACAATTACGAACATTGAATAGAAAATATCAGAAATCAATTGAGGTAGACAAATTGTTGAAAAATGGCTCTCAACGCGAATGGACTGAATGAATCGTTTTAAATCATGTTGCTTCATTTGGAAATCGACATTATCAGAAATAATTTGTCAACATCAGAGTGATATGAAAGGAAAAGTGCTACGTAAAGGCCCTAGGTAATCGGAGTAACTAGATCCACAGAGGTCATAAGGTTGACAAAGTACGAAAGAAGTAGCTGGTTGATGAAGTCCGTTGTTGCGTGGCTAATGTGGTTTTCTGCGCTGTTCAGTCAGGATTATGCTCCATTATCATAGCGGTCCATTCACTACCACACACATCTTGCAATCGTCTTTTATTGTCTCTTAGAATTACGCCGATGGCATGCCGCCAATTTTATAGTCTAATGATTACGAAGTAATTAACGACATTCCCCGATATTCGTACTAATCGATACTACCTAACAGATTAAACGGAATTCTCGAATTTGTCTGTATAACAGGGATGGTTAAAGCCTAATTCAATTCAAACTGCTATATGTTGAAATTTTTAAAATCCTATGGAAGCATTGTACTTAGCAGTTTTAATCGGAAACGTCATAAACTGAAAAGTCTAGCGTGATTTTCTACTAAATAGAACTCAACATATTGAATTTTATCTGAGCGCCCTTATCGTAGCTGAGGTTGTAGTTTTTCTTCACTAAAACTTTATTGTTTTTTCTTTACTTTGCTGCTTTACTACAACTTTTTCTTTTCTTTCTCTCTTTTTTTTAAACTTTTTTCTTTTGTTTACTTTCTTTTTTTTACTAAATGAGCGAAGACCAATGTGATTTGGTAGCGTTTTCTAGCAAGAGAATGACTTAAATTACTACTTGCTAGAGCTATCATTAGCATAGCAACCATATTTGATCAATTCTTCTTTAAGTAGATCTAACGTTTATAATTCACTACACGATGACTACTTACCAGGAAGAAAATGGTCGTTATCACCTGTAAAATATTTTAATTATTAGTACATATATGTTTCAAACGCACCGTCGTCTTGAGTACGTCTACGGATGTGATTACTTTCAGGACCGAACCCATGCATTGTAACTGCGACAACGGTGATTTCATAGACAGTAAACGGCAAAAGGCCGGTAATATTCATCATTTTGTTTGTTGCATTCACATGCACATTATTCCAGATAGGCGGATTTGTTGATGGTGCTTCATCGTCTTCATAACTCGAATTAACATCAATTGAAGTCTCGTTCTCTGTGGTCACAACACGATAACGAATACAATACTGCACTATATTTTCACTAGCGTTCGGTGTTGTCCAGATTACATGGAGGGAAGTGGGCGAAACGGCAGTGACATTCAAAAGATACGGTGCTTCTGTAGGAGCTGAATCCCATACTGATTTACAAACATAACGGTAACAGAAGGCCGAACAAGCAGTAGATAATCTGGAAAATCTTTACCTGACTGCATTGTGGTGGCTAATACAGGCTCACTGAATTCGCCTTGACCACGAGCTGAAATTGCCGCCACCCTAGAATTTGTCAATAACGGATAAATAAATATATTCGTTATTAGCATAAAGCAGCAGCAATTTGTAAGCCATAAATGCATTGAAAATCTCAAGAACAAAATGCAGCAATAGCTGTTATTTGGCTCTTATTAACCACAACTTTAATGCTTATGCTTCATCAAAGAAGCTAATTTTCAGTATCGACTCTGAGTTTAATTTAGGATGTTTTCTAGTCCGATTAATTGGATTATAATTTTTTTCTCATTCTGTCTTTCTTGATGTAGCGCAATAGTGGTTGTAATAAATGGCTCTTTCTTTTGTTCAATTTTTGAGAAGGTTCTACTTAAATTTTGTTTTTCTTCTTTGTCTTCTATTGGTGAATTCAACATAAGGGAACTAATGAGCAGCACATAACTGCAGCGTTAGATTCTCACTTTTTTTAGATAACTGAGTATGAAGAATGTAATGCTAATAACAATGTTATCTTAAGATTTCCGTCTACTGGATAAACATACCGAAAAGCATAGGTGGTATCCGGAGTTAGCGCCATTACAGTGTGTTTTTCATGAGATGACGTCAATGTGTATTCCTTTTCACCATCTGACGCATTCAGCCACACCACATATCCTCAAACTTACAGTTTTTTGAAGTATAGAATAAAATAAAAGGTAATACTACCATTTTTAGAAGCTTTTCCTACTATTAAATAAAAAATTACTATTGATATCATGGGTGATTTGAAAATTGTCTTTCGATCGTTCCAGAGTGAGTTAGTAATAGGATAGCGTTGCTTATTAAATTTTGATGAGGTCTTGAGGTGAAAGAAAACATACATGCTATCGTAATATTGTAATTTTTTTATTAAAATATTACCTGTTATGGGAAACGAGAACAAAGGTTTCTCCCAGGTTAGCTGTATTTGCCTTGAATCGAGTGGCTTTGCAGTAACGGATATTGGTTGGCCAGGTACTGAAAAACCGAGACAATGCACATTATTTGGTTTGCTTAGGTTTTTAAGGTATTTTATTGAATATGTTTGAATGAAAATCTGAAAAGAAAAACCTCCCCCATATTGTTGTGCGCATGTAGGAGCATATGGATACGTCGAGCAATACCCGAAAGTTGTTCAAAAAGGACAAATCGATAGGAACAAAATGATATTTTGTTTTTTTGCTAGGTATCATTTTTTGTGAAGATGTTGTAACATACCGCACTAGAAGAAACATGCATACGGATTTAAATTCACGAAATAGAAAAAGCAGCATTCTACACAAGAAGTGTACAGAATTATACTTTAGAAAGAATTAAGGTGCTCACAAATCCCAAAAGTGCTGAACAAGTGTTTGAAAATGACCTACGACCCATCGCCTAAATTTCGCTTTGCTCATACGTTTGTAGGTAATCACGATTTTCTGCTGAAGTCATGAGAAATCCAACCAAGTGTGCCGCCTCATTACAATATTATATTGACTGCTCGCTGTTCCTCATTTGGACGATATGAATGCTTTCGTATTATACGACTAAGTTTATACAACTAATTTTCTTTTATGGATCAACACTTGTAATTTTAATAAAAATATTAAAAGTTTCATCGTCTAGCAGTGTACTAAAGTATCTAAGACAACGATTTCTGCTGATCGTTGTACTCCTATACTTATGGACATCCTACTGAAATGGTTAATTACTGATCTACTGAGAAGGAGGTTGTGTACAAAAATGACATTTGAAGTTGTGATTACTTAAGTTAGCAATTCATCTGCAGTGGTGAAATCGCTTATAAAATTGCAAAAAAATATCTCTTCAGAATATAATGATTAGTTCGAATCTAATACGTTTACGTCTGATAAGAATACTGACTACCATGCTTTGTGGCAACAGTTACCACAGAGCTCAGATCGCTTGCTCCTTTGATATTATGGGCTTGAACCATTATAAAATATCGCGTTTCTGCCTCTAAGCCATAGAGAGTAGCCATGAGCTCATCCGAATTTGTATCACGCTGAATAGCAAATTTAATGTTACGCTCAACGACGAATTGGAATGAATTCAAAATTACCATCTCCCATTGAGTGATTGGTGTTGAGCGATCCTTGTTCGTGTAGTAGATACGGTAACTGGTAATTATACCATTTGGTTTCTCACTTGGACTCCATTTTATCAATACTGAATCTCGACTTAAGCTTCGAGCTTGAACCTGCATAACAAATTAGACATCAAAACATATGTTCAATACTGTAAAATATCAAAAATTCAAAATTCCATGTAAGTCCATGAAAAAAGCAATAGAAAATGAGATACTACTCATTTTTCAGACTGGAAGCTTTTGCCATTTTCCTGAGCTGACAAGTACAACAAAGCTATGCTATCCTAAAATTTGATGAAATGTTATTCAACAACATTATTTTCTATCAATTATGATAGGTTATAATGGTTTCATTCTTATATCTTTGATGATGCTGAGTTAATCGCATAACTTGAAGCTTTAGGCGGGATGGTTGATATCATAGATGGGAACCTCAATCTGGACTGTTATTCTAAATTTTGCGACAAACTCAGCATCATTAGTAAACAGATGAAGTTTATAACTAAGGCTTTTCTAATTTATTTATTTTGCCTCGACAACATAACTCATGGCGGCTCCAGGCTGCTATTTCTGGCGATCCGACCGAATTCGAAGAGCTGTATGAATTTTTTTCGAATGATTAGCTCTACGATTGGGAAAGATTTGATGCTAATAGGATTTACAAGTGTAGTAACGTCTTGTTCAAAGTCTGGCAATGTTAGGTCCTTATGTTTCGTTTTGTAGGTGCAAGTCTTTTGGAAAAACATTTTTTTAATAACCATAGTTCATATGGCTGGACATGTTTAAATTCAAGGGGTGCGTAGCAGGTGTTGAAGTGTGTGCTGCAGTGTGATGCACTGGATTCGAGTCCGTGCCAGTAAGCTAAGTTTTTAACTGTGCCGGTATCCGTAAACTGGTTCCAGAATTACGTGGTAAAGTCGAGAAGGCTGATTACAAGTCAGTGTTCAGTGTAAAATCGTGTTTGATCACCTATATGATATCACGATGGAGGCAAACGCCTGACTTATCCCTTAAAGTATGGCGAAGAGCAACACAAAACGTTGTCCATATATCTTACACGCAAAATTTCTTTTCTTTTTCTACAAGAAAAGTCGCTCGTGAGAATAAGATATGGGCATCATTCGGTACATAAGGCCTTTTTTATTGATTGTGCATCTGACGACCTTTCCGAATGATGTAGTGCTCACCTTGGATGGAGGTCTTCCAGGAGCTGCTGGCGCTGTTTGAGCTTCCTTTGGAATAGAAGGTAGACCCTCACCGAATTCTCCCACAGTAACAATTATGAATTCATAGAGCTAAAAATGTTCAACATATAGAAGTTTTAAAAACATCATCCAATTAATCAAAAAATGTAAAGAAAAAACATACTTGAAATGGCTCTAATTTGTCAATAGTGGTGCTCAAAAGATTTGGGTCAACTTTCCTTTTTTTAAAAGCATTAGAATCGCTATATCTGTAAAATATAAAATTAGAAAATTGGACAAAAAAAAATGTTGAAGACAAATAGAGTTTCATCGAATCACTAGAATCTATAGGAATAATTTTGAAAACTTCACAACAATCATGCAGTAAATTCCACGACACTGCAAACATACCCAGTAGAAGTGCTGCCGGCTCGATGAAGAGACCTCAAAACTACATGTTAGAAATGATAGCACTTTGTCACCTCAGAAAAACATAGAGAAAACATTCAATGAACTACATTCATGCGTTTTTTGTAGAAAAATTGATATGTAGAAATTTAGCGAGTGAAGACTTCAATAATAGCGAAAAGCAAAAGCATTGCTTTTCTACAGTTCTAAAATAGTTAAGCAATACTTGTGATCACAAAAAATATTCATCCATTCCGGAAATGTGTGAAGTTTTATTATGAAGGAAAAAATTCTATAGCATTGAAATGAATTTGTATTGAAAAATTTAAAGAATCGAAAAATTCTAAAAAGGTTGTCTGAGAGGGAGAACAAAGGGTTGGATACCGTGAGAGTTATTCTACACATTATACGTTCCGTGACTCGTGATAGAGTCATAGATCAATAGATATGATACGTTGTATCTTGAAGGAATCCATCAGAAAAACTCGATACGTCGTCAAGATTTCAATGAATATTCGAAATGGAAAGCACTGAGACGCTATGTGTTGTGACGGGCATGTATGTAATACTTTTTTTCAATTCACTGAATTAAACTGATCACTTTATGGTCATTTGTTAGTTTTAAATAAATAAATACACATATGTGGTTGTGTACAAAAATAGTACATACACAGTGAGCGTGTATTAACCTATACACACGTATACACGCGTATACACGCGTATACACGCGTATACACGTAATGCTTTCAAACACACATTCCATACAGTGAGGAAATATATAATGCAGATATATAGTCAAGAAATCTACATATACACATGCAATACACATATTCAGCTGTATTTTCAGGCAAATTTCAAGTGAATTGTGTTGAGACGAAGCTGTGTTGAAGTGTTGAAGGCGTTGTTTTACGCATTGCAAATCAGAGAAAATTTGTTCGATTCGAGAAAAAAAATCTCTTTTTATTTTCGAAACAAAAAGCATCACAAACCGTAAAATGGTTTTAAATTATGGAAAAAAATGTCTTATTGAGTAACGACTTGACGATGAAAAGATAAAAGATATCGTCATACTTTTGTCTGTATTTGATCACGTATTCTTTCGCTGGTTCGCTTAGGACGGGCGCTTGCCACATAAGGGATACGGTGTCGCTGGTAGTCGAAGTGACATGTAAGTCTCGAGGTGGCGGTGGCAGCGCTAAACAACAACCATCACCATATGTATGAACTCAGTAGCATGTAATTTAGTGAATTCATTTTTAAAAGCACGTCAATGTTATAATTGATATCATATTATTCATCCTGACATAATAAATTGATGGTTATGTCGAAATGATTGCCAAAGTGTAAGAAAAACTTATGAACGCTATTCAACTGCTGTGCAGACATATTTTTTTGCTCAGTCTTTGGTTTCTTTGAACTTGATCACTGTGGATTTTACACCGTGACTTTGTTATAGAACGAAAAAAACTATTTTCTTGATTGTAACCTTGCTGAAGGGTAAAATTAGAAGTCTTCATAACAATAGTAGAAAATCTCCAAATTCTCTGGAACACCAATCAATTTGAGATTTCGACATCAAAGTCGAAATCTCTGCACGAGAAACAAAAACGCCCTCGCAAAAGTTTTTTGAAGCGCTCTAAATAAATGCCAACGCACCCAAAATCGGGGAAAGACGTCTCGTGGTTATGCATAACCCGGACCCATATATAAAGCTGATGTTCTGACTTAATTTCAGACAGCAGTCTCTATGCTGTCTCTATAAACGGTTGCCCTCACAAAAAAAAAACAGAGGGAATCCTTTTTTTAAAAAAAGTGAGCAATTGGCATAGTGTGTATTTGGCTGATATTAAACCTTAGGTGAAGAATTTTCTCTTGCGAGGTTAACGATAAGGTCTGATTCAACGGGTTACATAATTCACATAGACTTTTATCGGCTCTGAAGAAGGCGATTCTGCGGAAACGTTAGCATGTGGTCGTTTTGTATTGTGCCTCTAATAAGATGCTATATACCAACATCGAGTATTGCTAAATAAAATTACAGTCAAGATATTCAAATTACAAGCGGCCAGGTAAAAGCATAGTCGATGTTGTATAATTACTTTCAAGCAATCAGAACAATAGTTATTTGCAATGATTATTTCACACTTATTTGTTGTGGTTGTTTCAAAATTCATCTACTTAATAAATGTGCGTCGGATTTAACGATGATGATGCGCCACGTCATCAGAATTAATAGTGCTCATAAACCACATAGAAGTGCCATATACATTACATAAAGATAATGAAGATCAAAAATCAACAATATTGAAACTAATATTACTTCCATTTCATCTAAGCTGATTACGAAAGAAAAAGAAAAATCAATATAGAATTTTAATGAAGTACCTTTAACTTCGACGAACGTGGTGGCTTCAATATTACCTAATTTACTAACGGCAACGCAAGTAAAGTTATCTGACTGCTCGACATTCGTTAAGGTTAGTACATTTCTTCCAATTGGTGCCATTGCCGGATCACTTAGCATCACTATAATGAGTTCAGTGATGAATGGGAAGCCGATTCCTCATTTCATCGCGAGAGTTTCAAAAAATTACAACTGGTCGATAAAGTGAAGTGGTTATGTGAAATACAAATAGATAATTGATTAACTTGCCCTCATCGCTTTTCTTCCAGAACACTCTAGGCATTGGAAAGCCAACTGCGACACACGTTAAATTCACGTTGCTACCAGCTCCAACTCTATAAATCTTCTCGAGCTTGTAAGAGAAATACGGTGGAACTCGTCGAACTGAAATTGAATTTAATGCTCAGATGGCTCTAACCTTTGTTTTTTTTCCAAAGAAATCATTACTATTTTACATTAATAATGTTTTTTTTAACTAAACAAATTTATTTAACTTTTTTTGATAAGTTCTAGCACAATTTTATGTTTGCAACAATAATACGTAGAATTCATAGAAATCACAATCACTTGTATTATTAGGTGTTTCGATACCGAAAAGATGTAGAGGCAATGTGTGCCCTAAAAAAGCGTTGACAGAGCCAAAGAGCTGGTAAATTACGACCAACTCCATTGGAATTTTATTTCGTAAAACCTATAAAATCAACCGAATAGTTAGACATATCTGAAACCAGCAATAAGAGATTGCATAAATAAAAAGAGCGGATAATGAAGTGTTGATTGACCGACTCGAAGTACATCTACATAATTTGCATACACGTTCAGATGAAAATACTGGATTATAACGTACGACTATTTTAAAGAAGCTAACATAATAGAAATTGAAAAAAAGACATTCTCAATTTGGTATCTGAATATTACTCTGCAATGAGCACAAATAAGCCGGGCCTTTAGGATCAAATAACGGATTACTCCCGAGAGTAGAATTCGAAAACCGGTTCAAGCGCACTTGCCGTTCGTCGTGTGCGACATCTGTCGGTCAGCGATCATTGGTATAATGTGAGATCGTCCAGTAAAGTGGTGTAATGGTTTGTTACCCGTATACGATTTAAAAATTTTCACAAACTCTAAAATATACTTCTAGTACTAGGGTTATGAAAATTCATAATGATACCGCAGAAAATCGCATCGCAAAAAGCCGAGTTCGACGCTGATTTTTGAAACGTTGGAAATAAAACATTCTGTTAATCCTAGTTGCTATCAAGGAGGTAGGTGAAATAGTAATAGCGAAAAAATATCTGAAAATTTTTCAAAATCAACTGTATTTTAAGATTAGTTCATTTTGAAACGAAAAAAAGCCTAGCATTCGTGAGTTTTTACCCAGTGAAATACGGAGACGTTACTGCCTTTTTAAGCTCCTAAAAAGCTCAACGCGGAAATGTGGTAACGTCTCCATAATACAAGAAGAGGTATTTTTCAAGAGGAAACAAGAAATAATACAGAACAAAACCGAACGAAAAATCAGAGACGACAAAGTTTTAATCCCCTATTCAATCAACTCTTTCAAAGGGCCTTTAGTGCTTTCAATTGCTTCAAGACGTCAACTTCGCTCAACAAATGTTACATGCGTTTTGCTCATTGCACGAAAACCGAAACAGAAAATGCCTAAATTAATAATCTGTTATGGAATTAAAAAGGTCATTGAATCTATTTCTATGTTTTCTAAAGTAAAAGCATAAACTACAGATATTAAGAGGATTTTTTTTGACAGAAAATTCAATTTGGTTACAGAATTTGATCGAACGATTATTTGCCTCAACGAGTTTCATCCATGGGTTTCATCTGTTGGATCCAAACTGCGTGTGGATCAGAGAAATTTTATTGAAAAAAAAAACATGTTTTGAAGCTCCGAGTTGAATGCTTCGGAAGTTTAAACGCTACTTCGCCTACATGTCCCTTTGAATGATATTATTGAACCAGACGCGGTTGTTGTACCCTACAGACATTACTAAAGCTAGAGTAAAAAGATCGCTTACTAGCATGGAAGAGCAAGATGTCAGTTTTTTTCTTTAGAGAAATGATTACGCTAATATTCCTTCAAATGGTTCCTTTTCTTCATGTGAGTATGGTGATCCATTCTTCTGGCGATCATATAGTGAATGTCAAAATCATCGACAAACACAAACAGCATTTGCCAGCTCAGTTTTGTAAATGAATAGTGTTCAAAAAAAAATTACGTATTTCTGTTTACGTATACTAATTAATAATTTTAGGGATAAATCTAAGTGTAGAATGGAATCTATTCGTTAGAAGTATTGATTAGAGTTTTGGTTTTCCAATTTGCACAGAGAAAATAGCAAAGATTTGATCTCTACGAATGTTGCTGTTTCGGGATCGAAGAGTCGAGTGCACAGCGGATGATTAGCGTCCCAATTAGGTCGTATTAATACCAAATCCCCATAATGTCATTGTTATATCTCTAAGACGTCTGATAAATTCGACGAACAACAGAATAGAACTATTTGGATGCTCTGCAATTCATCTACAAAGTATTGATGAAGGTTGATTTCTGGCGTTTCACTGGTTTCAGCGCCCATTTACGACCCATCGTAAATTTTACCAAGATTAAATATCCTCGCTATGGTTTTCAGACTATAATTAGATTTCAGAAAAAAAAGGTAGCTCCGGAGACATCAGTTAGAACTAATTCTAATGTTGATCACTTTTCTATGAGTGTTTCAAAAAATCTACTCATTCATGAGTTAGAATGTACCTTTTTTTTTCTTCACAAGAGTTTTTGAATAATTCCCAGAAATAGATGGAAACAGAAAGATTGCATAGTACCTCAACACATGAAGAAATGAAACCTCGTGGATAAAATCTTAACATAAATGAGGAGTTTTGTTTGCAAACTTCCTTTACTCAAAGTAGTCTATTGTTAAACGATAGCATCACATTATTTATTAAATATGGATAATTGTTGACCAAAAGTTTAAGAGATTGTTTGGACAAAACAGCATATTTTAGCGAAAAATTGGTCAAAAACGTAGCCTTAATTTTTTAATGGCGTTTAACTGCTCGCTCATCATAAGATGATTCCGGAATGCTTCAGGCGTTACTGATGTTAACTAAAGGGATGCTGTGAAACAGGAGAGATATGTGAGAAACGGTGACGACAAGAGGTATTACGACGTTTGTCATTGTCCGAGAAGTTAGCCCATAAATACCAGATGTGGAAAGAAGTGAAAAGCGCAATGACAGAGGTTACAGCGTCCTGATGTGTTTCTGATTATTGGAATCGGAAGGAAAATCGATAAGCAGAACAGTAAGCTGTGAACTTTCACGCACATCATCGCACCACTAAGCAGCCAGCATTAAGAATAAGCTTCAGAAAATTGCTATAACCTCATCAATGTTATCAAAAACAAACGTGTGAAAAAATACCGGCACTGATGAATTAAGATTTTGAAAACAGAAATTTAAATAGGTACTAAAATTATAGGAAGACGATCATTCATGATAAAAGAATGCATCTTTTATGCTGTATTTGTACAAAGAGGTTTTCAAGAAAGAAGGATGGAATATTTTAACGCAGCAAATACTCAAACTGTTGACAATTCATGTACGAGTTGTAGTAGTAGAATTACTATTGGTAAACAATTTGTTTTCAAGTGCGGATTTTGTGACAGCGACCCGTGTGGGAGGGAACTCAGTGAGGCTCACGACCCTCAATATATCTCTTAATCCAATTTACTATGCAACAGCTACTCTCGTACTAACGATGATAGATATGAAATTTGCTCTCATATATTACTTAGAATTTATTGGTGTCTATGAAGTAACAAAATAACAAGTTGAATTCACTCGGTTATTTCTGCATTCATGACGGAACTGAAGAATTTAACAATTAAAACAAATAATTTGCCTAAGAAGATCACCATCACAAACGAGAAGATCACAATGAGTGCGATCGATAGCGAACAGTTTTCAAAATGATCAAATTGTGAAAAATGATAAAAATAAGACGAACAACGATCTGTACAAAAATTAATGTGATCATTCGTCTTTTACATGTTCAAAATTGGCCATTCAAATGAAATCCGCATGTTTTCGTCGACAAAAAGCTTTCAATATGATAATAAACTGCTATACGTTTGTTGAATTACATTTTAACATTAACGTTTTGATATTTTTCAGTTTTAGCTGACATCTCGATAGAAATTATAACTTGAAAAAGGAAGAAAAAAGTGGAGAGAAAAATACTCTCCTTCTGTTTTCTTCATTATTTCAGCGTAAATAATATTGAAACAAATCAACATGAAATTTGTTATAGTTAATTTCATAAGGAAATTACATACAAATGGCTTTTAATCTGACCTTTCACGTAAAGATGAGCAGCTTTCGAATGAACAACACCGTGAGTATTTCTTGCTATACACTCATATTTTCCTTGATCCTCCTCTTTTGCCTGTTGAATCATTAACGCTCCTTGAACAAAAAATGAAAAAATAGAAAGAAAACGGATCGCATCTGAGTTATAGAGAAAAGGAACGATTTCACAATCGAAGCACCTCTTAATTCAAAGACGTTTGCAGTTCACTTAACTCAAATGTCCAACTCTTTATGAACTCACTGAATATTTTAATCATTATAGTTGAAGGCATTCTAAGCACTGATGAATATGCTAATACATTAGTTTTATATGTGCACAATCAACATTATTTAAGTGGAAGATTTCCCAGTACACAACTGTGGACAAGAAAGAAGTTTTCACTCATTCGTATTTGAATTGCTGATTTTATGGAAATATTATAGGTGTTTTAGAAAAAATTCTAATTCTTTGGTCGGCATTTTGCTAATAAGTTACGAAATTCAACACACATCAGCGTTTAGTGAACCGAGTAGAACTGGGAGAAGTGCATTTGAAGAAAAATTCTTCTACGAGCAACAACGATAGTGCTCTAACGACAACGTGAGAAGTACACTATAGAGAGTTCATAGAGTTACATCAAACCTCACTAAAGAGACATTATCTAGAACGTATGAAAAACTATATCAATGGCCTTACTTGACTCTCTCGCTGCGTTGTAAGGATATCAAATAATTATGCAATAGATAGAGAAGAAAAAATGCACTTAAGAATTGAAAAACATAATGCATAAAGATATTTTAAGAAACGAAGAAATTAGAAAATATCTTTATTTACTATTCTTATATGTTTAATAAACACGTTTCACCATAATGGACTGAATGTCGTTTTGTAGAATTTCATTACTGCTAATTTCTTTCTGGTGATACCTGGATTTCCCATTGTGGAGACTGAGTAGCGTCCTTCGGCTCTGATGTCAACTGGTACTAAATCACGAAGCCATAGCACTTTAGGCCTTGGATCGCCTCGGGCCTAAACGTGTAAGATAAGTATTTCCGAAAAAAAGGAATGATCTATTACTCACTGGAAATGATTGATTTTTATGGAATCATTGTTATTGAGACGTGATGTCAGGGTAATTAGAAATATGAAAACTAAGGAAAGATGATTAGTATGATATTAAAAATATCTTATTAAATGAATGTTTGCGAAGACGTAAAAACGATTAAGCTGTTAATTATCGATAACAAAAGCACTTCAGAAACTTGACAATATAGAAGAAGAATCGATAGCGTGAGTAAACTATGCTCACCCTGCAGGTGACATGAGCTGTCCTGCCTTGCTCGACAGATTTAAGCGTTGGATGAGCATCGATGACAGGAAATCCGGATGGTAGATCAACTGGAAATTATGTACACATAATTGTTGACTTCAAAAACTATTGTTGTAACCACTGCTATTATTGACGAGGTTGAAAATGTTAGAAAATGATATTAAAAATTACGCTTATATTAAAACAGTTTTCAACTAAAATACCCTTATTCAACACTGTTACAATGGCTTCTGCTACTACGGGATTGGCTACTCCATTATCCGCTGTACATGATACGGTCGTTTGATTGTCTGAACTTAATACAGGCTCGATCCGTAGCGTTGAAAGACCCGTTGGCAATGACTTGACAGTGAATCTGAGAAATGAATTCAAGCAGGACAAATCGAACAAATCGAATAAGATTCAGATCGAAATGCGCTATGAAATTCTATAGATTCTAAAACAAACATACCTAGAAGAAATGAAAAAAATACAAAAAAGGGAAAAGCCAAATGACTCATAATTTATACACAAAAACAGAGAATGTGGTTATCCTGTAAATTTTAATACCGTGAATCGATAGGTGTATTTCCATCAACTTTCCATACAATATTTGGCAATGGATTTCCATCAGCGCGACAGAAAAAGCTGATTTTTGAGTCAGCAGCGACAGTGGAGGAGTCGGGCCGTACCACCAATCGAGCCGGGTCTGAAAAAATATCCATTAGGTAACTCATTTGGAAAAATACTAGGTTAATTTCATATCTACCAGATCAAACTATGATTATCAAATATATTAACAGTTTAAATTGATGATTGGTAGTTTTATAGAAAAATTCTGACTTTCAGAATTTTGAAACTGAGACAAATAAGTGCTGAATTGCTTTATTGAAGAGGTCATTTCAAAAATTGCACAAATTGCTTCTTACGGTTGATACAATATCAAAAGCTCTTGCTGACAAATCGGAACTGCTTATGTAATGCAGATCAGTTACTCATGTTGATCGGTACAAAACATAAAGGCAACGTTACAAATAACGCCATTTTTTCTAACTCCTTGTGCTGGTAAAACGTTTATTTTTATCTTCAATGCTATCTAAGAGAAACTTTATGTGCCATTTGAAAAGACGGTAGCGGAGAGTAAAGTTTTTCTCAGTGGATGGAACACAAAAAGCTTAGAGCAACGCTTGATTTTTTAGCTCTGTTAAATCAATACATTGAGGTTCGTCCTCATATTTGAGATAATGATTATGTGCTTCAAATTCACTTGTAGTAGGCATGCTCTAAGCATGTTAAACGTGTCGTAATTATGATGGGGAGTTTTATTGTAAAGCCTCTACATAAGAAAAAAGTAAGGGTTGAAATTAACTTGAGATAGCGCAAGGTTGGTCCCTTGATTCTCAATGAATTGAAGGCATCCAAGCTTGATCGATTCGACAGTTTACTTTATTGCTAGTGGTTTGTTTTATTGGTTTTTATATAACCTCCTTTTTTCTGAGCCTATTTACTTTTATGTTACGGCATATGGAAAGTAATTCAATTGTTTTTTATTTATTATCAAAGTTTGAAGCACACCAATCCTTTTTTTCGTGCATCGAATCTTTGGGAAGAATTTATGCTAAAAGAGTGGAAGTTTATGTGATACATATGTATGGATGCAAACCATTCACACCTGATTGGTAGAATAAACCTAAGTGATCATCTCCAACATCTCTCACAGGAACTCTAACTTATATTGGAATGTTTACATTTTTGCTAGCCATACAAGATTTCACAGATTTGGCGTAGCGCAGTATTGGCGATACCACAAGCATATACGGTCCCAAATTCGTACACACAGGTTTATCGTCGTACTTAGGGCTAGCATGTCGGCCATCCCTCAAGGATAGATCGATTGGCTGCGAAGAAATTGTGTAGGATATACAGCACTGAGTTTGTAACAATGACTGTTCAAAGCATACAATTATATTGTACGATAAAAAGAGTTGGAGGGTTTCAACATTCCGGGTAAAGTTGTGGTGTAAGATGTAATCGAAAGAGGTTATGAAGAAGTTGCTACTTTGACCCCATCCACTCATCATTTCAATTACTTTTTAATACGTTCGGCAACTTCCTTTGCAAAATGGTCTTTAAAAATTCAATTAAACATTTTTCTTTTCGTTTTGTTCGTTAACGCATAGCATCACATTGAATTATGTAAGGAATCGACATCGACAGATTTAATTGCTCTAAGATCTTTTTAGATAAAAAAGTGTTTATAAATATACGTTACATTATTGGAAATGAGAATATTGGCAAAAAAAAAACTTGAAAAGTATCAAAAATCAAAAAAGGACTTACATGCCAGAGCCTGTATATAGCTCTGGTAAGAATCTGCAGAATGTGTAGAATTAGTAAATGCAGTAATTCTCAGTACGTCATTTCTTTTCCACTTTTATTTAGTGAAGAAACCACATAGTGTTGATCCTATTGTGAAGGAAAACATACAAATTACTTAATAACAAACCATCTTTGCAGTAGGAAAACTGTGTGATAACAAGTAGTAGAAATTCGTTGAAGAGTGGTTTTCGTCTCATTGTTCTTCATTCGGTGACTAAAAACTAATTTTTCGGAATCGTAATAACCTTAGGGTCTGTCTATATCATGGCTGTCACTTGTTTAGTTCGCCCTATAGGGAAAACTGCGCTGTATGAGGCTCGGAGGGATTAAGGATTGAGTCCTCGCAAATCCGTACCTGAAATCGATTAATTTTTTTGTTCAAACAATTTCGACTCAGAATGAAGCAACATAGGTTATCACCAAAGAAGTTTATCGATAGACATATAGATTTTATTTGTAACAAACTTATAGATGGAAGGTCATGTGTGAGGTGACCTCTCAGTGGGTGGTTAGAGATCACTGATATTTTTCTTCATGTTCGATAATTATAGAATATTCAGTTCACACCGATGTTCAATGAAAGAATAAATATCAGAGTAGTTCTCAGTGGCAAATAAGTATTTTATCAGTAATTTGTGAACAGATATTGAAAAATAAAAGGGTTATTCTAGAATATTTTGTATTTAATATGTTAAATTTAACAACAGTTTTCCATGAAGAAATTATCTAGAATTCCTGATTGAAAAAAATGTACTCGAGAGTCATATGAATAAAGCTTTCAAGAGCTTGAGAGAAAAGAAATGCGAAAGGATGCGATTCTGTAGATTCGAGTCATAGTCAGTTCATAGAGGTGCACAATTATTGAGGGAGGACAGTTTTTAGAGTCTGTAACATCTTACACATACAGTAGATGACTAGCTGTAACGGAGCCTGAAATGTACAAGCAGTTTTTTTAGTGGACTCATCAAAATATTGTGGTTGTGGATTTTAAGGTGCAATATATCATATGCTACACCGTAGTGCCGACTAAAGCTTTTGGGAATAAATGCTTAACAAGCTTGAATATCCGTGAATTTACTCCAAATCGAATTCAACGTTGTTTTTTTTTTCGTCTTTCATTCAATGAGCAGAAAATATTTTGACGAACTCCTCAGAGTTTCTATGCTGTTTAATAACTCAGAAAAACGTGAAATATCAATAAAGAAATGCTATGTAATTGAATGCAATATTGTAAGCTGGGCGCATTTTGTCACATATAGAGCAGGTCAATAAGTACAATTTTTTTAAGGAAAGTAATAATATTATGTATTTCATATAGGTTTTCAATTTTTATAGTCGACGATGGAATGGTAATGACCACTAGTCGATTACTGAGGTAGTCTAAAAAGAGGTAAGAAATCAAATTCTCACACTAACTTGTTACTCGATGAACGGTGAACATTATAAAATGCTCACATACCGAAGCATATTTACTTTATTATTGATTTCCTATCGATATGCAAATGAATAGTAAGCATGTAAGCAACGTTTTTTGCGATTCATCTTCAGATCGTCAAATGTACTGGTCTGTACGTGGATTTTTGCTCTACTTGCTTATCATCGCTTTAACGACAGAGTAACGCGTGATTCCAGGAAAACGTCCACGATACTCCTAAGCTTGAGCAAAAATGTATAAATACGAAAAAGTTTCAAAGAAACACGTGCATAGGCGTTCGCATTTATGTGATAGCGTGCAATAAAACCGGAGTGATGTCAACATGAATTCCTCTATAATCTAATCGTGTAGGCTTCATTATACTTGAATAATTTGCATTATTTATAAAGAAAGTGGAAAAACTAATTCAAAAATAAACAATAATATACGATAATCGATCGGCTTGTGAATGTCTTGTGATACTTAGAAATGGTACACTAAGAAAAGTGAAGAGGCTTATCGAGGAATTTGAGCTCATAATTGAAAACAGAAAGAAAGAAGTGATTAGATAGTTGGATAAATATATTGCTCAGGGGAAAAAAAGATCTGAGCGGATGAAAATCAAATCTCAGCTAAAAAAGCGTTGGAGTTTTCCATTGTAAGTTCAAAACGCTAAATAGCGTTTTTTTTTTGCGATGATATATTCTTTCTTAACATTTTAAAAATTCGAAATTTGTCCTTCAACCGAAACTAAAACGACGAAGTTACGAAAAAATCATATAAATGATTCATGCAAATTATTTACTTAATTAGCTCCTAAATGAATATTAAACAATTAAATACATAGTAAACAACACATTAATAATTTTTGAGTTAAAAAATTAAGAAAATCTTCTGTTACAATGAGAGTCTGAAGCTTAATGAACATCACGAAATACGACGAATGATTCTGTCGGAATGAGAAATTGTTGAAGCGAACCAATGAATTCGATTAAAAAACGTCCAAGTCGGCCGTTTCATCAAAAGTTCATAGATATTCAATAGAAAAACATTTTTCGATAAGAGAAAAATTGCTTGATAGTTTTGCTGGCAACGAAACAAATCGACATTTCATTTCAGAGCTATCGAGCCTCCATGGAATTGGCATCTGCATGATACCGAACGAACGCAGTACAACATCAGCACGGACAGACTATATCAAATATTGATCAGAATTGAACATTAAACATTAGACAACTACTAGAATATGGAAAGTTGTCAAGATGTTTTATTAGCAGTACATAGGAAGAAGCTTGAAATAGAGACGAATAAATTTCGCTTTCGACTAAGTCTATGCGCAACGCAGTACAATGAAAGACGTGTAGAAAGTCGACTTTCAGTGTGAAAGGAAGTTTAGGCTAGAACGTCAGAATCTTTTCGCTTCATCAATCGACTACTATCTACATGCAGAACTCTTCAAAAAATCACGTCTATCGACAGTACTCTAAATTTAAACTACAAGAGCAACATCGAAACACGTCTTTGGACTGTTTCGTTCCGTACATGCTTACGGCTCTACTTTCTTCGACTAACAAAAGTCGTAAAAAATGACTTCGTATATTTCAGCTTCACTGATAAATAGTCGATTTTCGTCACGAGATTTTTAATTTTTTCCCATTAATAAACAATTGAGGTTATTCTGGAACTCGCTGCCTAATCGTGCAATGCATCGGTCTACCACGGTGTCTGAACAGATGATGATAATTCTGGTTTTGTCAGCGGATCCAAAATTTTTAACTGAATGTCAATTTGTCTTTTCTATAGGAAATAAAAACGACACTAATAAAGGTGATGCATATCATTTACTATCTTAATAGAAACTCGTAAATAATCATAGATGAAATTCTTCAATTTTGAATTTTGGCTTGACGACTCACTACAAAAGTTTCTTCTTTTTTAGTCGTTTTATTAGATCTTGATAGAAAATGGTGATGATATTAAACGAAAATTTTTATGATGTATAGAAATCAATCTTGTTTGTATGCTTTTTTTTTGAATCGAGAGGATATTTAGGAACGATAGGAACTGGACAACCTCCCAGAGGGTTGTGTACAGAGTTTGTGTAGACAGCGGTGAAGTATATGAAAACTATGATAACACAATTGACCAATAGTGATGAAAGAGGAGACGATGGTGGTTTTGTGCCAGCAAAACTCACAGTTGAAGGAATGTTTCAGATGTAAAATTTTTTGAAAAACGTCAAAGCTTTGATGTTGTGGTCGAATAGATTGAAGAATGAGCAGATCGTTAAGTGTGAAGTGAGTAATTTTCGTAAGAACTTCTACAGTGAAGACAAATCACATTTCTCGGTTTGTGTGACTGAATTGGTTAGGGCTCTTTGCCCTTCCCAACTA
>KN716173.1:68878-115132 GCA_000816705.1 Dictyocaulus viviparus
TTACTATCTTAATAGAAACTCGTAAATAATCATAGATGAAATTCTTCAATTTTGAATTTTGGCTTGACGACTCACTACAAAAGTTTCTTCTTTTATAGTCGTTTTATTAGATCTTGATAGAAAATGGTGGTGATGTTGAACGAAAATTTTATGATGTATAGAAATCAAACTTGTTTGTATGCTTTTTTTGAATCGAGAGGATATTTAGGAACGATAGGAACTGGACAACCTCCCAGAGGGTGTCATCGATTCCTACAGAGTTTGTGTAGACAGCGGTGAAGTATATGAAAACTATGATAACACAATTGTCCAATACTGATGAAAGAGGAGACGGTGATAGTTTTGTGCCAGCAAAACTCACAGTTGAAGGAATGTTTCAGATGTAAAATTTTTTGAAAAACGTCAAAGCTTTGATGTTGTGGTCGAATAGATTGAAGAATGAGCAGATCGTTAAGTGTGAAGTGAGTAATTTTCGTAAGAACTTCTACAGTGATGCCAATTCGCATTGCTCGTTGTGCATCACTGAATGCATTGTGTCTCGTGTCATTTCCAATGAAATCTTATAGATTGAGGAAAATAGAATAAAGCATTATAGATTTTTTTGGAAAAAAAGGATTGATTTCACTTTATCACATTAGCGACGAACTGCAAAAAACATGTTGTTATTGAACAATGAAATACCTTTATGCTTTATATTGCGATAATGCGAGCTTTTAATCGCAGAGTGACTCTAAATTGTGATCGTGATGAATTTGAAGTGAAAGAAGTGAGTGGATTAAGTGACGTCGGAGATGCGAAGAAGCTCAGAGGATTTTTGCAAAATCTGCATATTATGATAACACTTATGAGGATTATTCAGCAATATCGATTCATTTTTGATGAACAGAAATGCTGAGAACGTTTGTCGCATATGATCAATCAGATTAAAAACAGTGACTTGCAAGAAAAATTTCAGATATAGAAAAACAAATCACGTTTTCCTCGAGGGCATCTTGTTTTTTGGTTTTTTACTTATTAAAAACATCTGCATTACTAAGTTACTAGTGCTAAATTAGTAGTTAGCTTGCTAAATCTTAGTAGCTGAAAAGACGAAACAAATATAAGAACTAAATGAATTTTGTCAAAAATACAAAAAATAAGCTGGAGCTGATTTAAAGGGGTGGTCCGTTTATGAATGCAATGCAGAAAACCAAGAAAAAGAATATCTCTATAAGTCAAACTGAATTAGAGGAATCAAAAGCCACAAAAGTTGATGAGTGGACTCCGTTTCTGGAAACGTTCTGGAAATGATGGTCCGTTCCAGAACAATTTAGTTCATTTGCAATTGCAACGCTAACGTCAAAAAATATAAGTTCTCTCTCTACAATTTTCAGCGATATCAAAATGAAAAATTTTCATAGTTTAACAAATAAAAAAACACGCACATAATATAGTTATTAGGTAAAACACGACAACCTAGGTAGTTCAAATAATAAAATAAATAAAATTTGGTAGAAATACTATCATGATGAAGATAAAATGTTAGTTTTTTGATAGAAATTCAGACAAAACACTCGCTAAACGTTTGACTAAGAATGTCAACGGTTTTCTAGGAAAAAAAGCTTCTCTAGAAAAAGCTTTATTTTATTCTGCATAAAGTAGAAGGTAGCAGACGTGATTGACAAACTGAAAAGTAGATTGTAAATAACTTTTTCAGTGTTTCTTGAAGCTTGTATATGCTTTTTGTTAAGAGATAAACACGCAGCGTTAATGTTCAGCGGTGCGTAAATCGATCCTTATTCATATAATAAAGTCAATGAATTGAAGGTTAATGTGGTGAGTTTGGTTTACTACGTTAGTGTTCTGAAGGGAGTGTACGATGAGGAAGGAGGCGAAGCCGATTTGCCTAATAATAAACGAGGTTATCCGGACATGCTGCATTAAGTGAGGAAACGTTCGAACCCAAGAAATCGCTAGACGAAAGAAACCGATTGGTGTCTGATGATTGAATATTGTTATTGTGATATTTTGTGAGCATTCAAAACATGGTTGTGCCGGATTAGCGAGAAGGACCTCGTTAGTTGGACAGATTTAGCTTTTGGATGTTAGCGCTATTCCTAAAAGAGGTAGGAGAGGTTTTTTAACCGATGAAAATTTGTTACGTGCAAAGATTAATAGATGTAATTGGTGGGCTTCTACACTTGCAGGTTTACTCACAGGTACGTCAACAAGTAATGCGTGGGAATGGATGATTCCATAAATAATTCAATCCTAAAAGGAAATGCAGCAATGCATAGCTGAATAGTGAAAATTGTATGACGAAAAATTGTCATGTTAGCAGTAGTATGGTTAGTAAGAAATTGTTCAAAGGTAAAATTAACGTTAAATAATAGTGAATGAAAATATGTAGAGGTTTGAATATATAAAATTTTGATGCGGATATAGAAGTATATTATGTGACTAGTCTGGCTCTAGCTTGGATTTGAAGAGCGAGAAGCTTAAGCAGCTAAAGTGTTCTTCATGTTGAGACATTTCATTGGAAAAAAAAAACAAGTGAACATTATATAGAAATGACTTTAAGTAGGATGTCAGTAAACCTTATTTAGAGGTTTAGGAGGCTATGACGAGATATCGGGTAGGAAACATCTTAACGAGAACAACGTCAGGTACGTAGTTTCGGTCAGAGTAAGTAATTTTTACAATGGTGTGATGGATAAATAGTACTTTTAAGTTTAATCGCAATCAACTAGTGAGCAATTTCTCTATAAATCAATCCATCATCGACTGGAATGAAATGGGACACAACATTTTCAAATCGAATACGCCAGCTTGAAAATTGATGAACAAAATACTTGAAGAAATAATGCATCCATATTTCAATTAGTCATTATGTTACTGAACTACATCTTATTGTTATTCAGGATCGATATAGCATCCGTAAATAAGCTCAACAATTTGAACAGTGCAAGTATGCCATATGTTATCTGAACTGATGAAAAAAGTTTCATTTTCGGATAAAATTACGTGAAACGAGACAGTAATTAGTCGAATGAAATGATATGATTATTGTAAGATTAGTGAATCAAATGGTATAGAGGATGCGCATGTTGGAGGTTTGTGAATCGATCATGAGCATCGAAATAAGCAGAAGATTCCTCAAGAACAAAGATGGATAGCATAGATCAATCATAACGAGAAGGGCACAAAAGTCATCCCTTGAGGGTTGTGAACCGATAGCAAATAATTTCAACACTAGCCAGTATTGTTTTGTAATCATTAATCGATAGACAATTATCGACAGAAATTTCAACTCAGAAAATCCTTTGACGTACACTCATCTAAAGAGCTTTTATGATAATTAGTATAACGCTGTTCAGCTGTCAGTATGTGAATTTGTAGGATCCACTTCGGGAATATTCCTGAAATCGTTCACTTAGAATCAAATAAAGCGTCGCATCAACTAACTAATAGTATTGCATATATTCATTTTGCGCCTCATAAATCCGATATATCAGACGATTCTAAGCGGAACTCAAAAGCATATTCATTCTACAACATCAGCAAACGTTCCTTTCATATATTGGCCGTTTCTAGATGATCGAACAGGTGTTGTACTTTGAACGGACAGTCGATTTTTCTCATAACTAATGTCGTCTAGCGATTACTACGAATTACACATAACAGAATAGTTTTCAGTCAGTCTAATGGTTGAATTGAATTCAACGTCTGTTTGCCGTAATGTTCGTAATTGAGGTGTTCAGTTAACAGACAACAAATCGTGTTAGCCATATGATTCGGCTTTTCTCCAATTTTGCTAAAACTATCGAAATCGCCTTATGACCACCTTAAACTACGGTATTACATTAATAAATATGCTTTATCTCTAATGGTATTGTAAACGCCGGGTAATTCTAAGCGCGTAAACAAGTCGTAATGAAATTCATATAAGAACGTGGCTAATTTGAAAAGGAGTACTCGTAACACAACTCTGTTGCTTCCCGGACTAAGAAAATCGAAGACTTTAGGATATGCAGGTATTCTATTCGATTTTAAATGAAATCAAACTTTTAATCGATCGAAAGCAAGCGGCTTGTGTATTTTTATCTGCCATATCTTCTGAAGGTGCGAAAACATTTGAGGACAATGGTGACAATCTGCTTTCGTACCAGAAGAGGAATCGCTCCTTACGACCGTCAGTTACAAGAAGACCACAAATTTTTCAAACATTATTTGATGTGTCACATTTCGTCAACAACCTACTTTCTTCATATTTTCAGCGTCCGTCAGAATCATAAAGTCTATTGCATAAAAAGTAACACATAGTTCCTTTCCTGATAATCCGTCTTTATAAACAAAAGTGCAGTAAGTATATTTAAAAGTGCTAGTGGTTATACAGATGAAATATTGCATTCATTTTAGCTTTATTAATGTTATGTTTGGAGAAATTCGCAAGTTTAAAAACTATGAGCAAAAAGTTGTAGCTGAAGTCGTTTGACTGGTGCAACTGCTTGCAAATGGTAATAATGCTATCTTATAATAATTATACCAGTGATTCATAATAATAATAATTATATTGGAGCTGCTGAGATCGATAAGCTGCTGCATACTAAGTGACTTTGGTATGAAACCTAAAATTGGTGTTTATCCTTTCACTTATTATCGTTCGTCAATCCATACTGCAATCGAGGTACAACACAGCTTTATATCGGATGAGATAAGATCAGATAGAGTGAAGACATTACGAAAAAGAGGCTATAGATGCGTTATGCGATGTTTTTGAAATTGAGCAATTACGAAATGAATAAGTATGTCTGACGGTAGATTAATAGGAAAAGAAGAAGTGAAATTTATGACTATTAAAACATAATCGCCGAGGTTAGTCCATATTCAGTCAAGCGAACCTCAAGGATAATTTTTAGAATGGTAAAGTGTTTTACACTTTAATCTTTGTGAGTGAAGTATTAGTATCAACAGTCACCAGTCCAGTCACATTATGAACTCAAACGGATAATTCATAAATAATTTATAATTTTGCTAATCCTCGTCTGACAAAAAGTGAAGAAAATTCATAAGAGAGCAGACTTGTATCGATCTGTGATTTTTTTTTCACCTATAACGTGATTGTATTGTGTGTTTTAGTAGAAGAATTGTTTCTGTAAAATACTATGATCGCGATAATTATGATGAGTCACGTTTACCTTCGACATTCCTCATAGTAGATCGGGTAAAAATAAAAAATGAGTTGATGCAAAAAAGCGTGGATTTTTTCATGAAGCGTTAAACTACAGATAAAATAGTTAACATAAAACCAATAAACATTCAGCGAAATAATGCTTTAATTTTTATAATATTTTAATTTTTGCAAATCCTCGTATGACAAAAAATGAGGAAAGTAAGTCGTTGAAATGCGAATGAAATTCAACGATTTCTCATGGTCAGCTACGGTTTGCGTTGAGCGTTTCAGGAAACGAAATAGATGCTTCTTCTAAACGGCGTCTATCTGTCTAAGAATCGAAGTTTACCATCTTATGCATTGCTCAAAGAAAGAGTAACGCTGTCACTCTCACTCACGAGATTTTCTTGTCGATGAAATTAAATGAAATGAGTACCAATTTATGATCACCTCACAGTGCAAATGTTTCAAAGCGCGAGTTAAATGCATTATTTGGCCAATATAAAACTGATATTCATGCTTGAAGTAAGAAAATATATCACGTTCCCTCAAAGATTATATTATGACTGAGGCAGAATATAAAACAAATTCATTTGCATTTGTCGTAATCCACTGTTGACTGAAAGACATTTCGGGAAAAAAAAACGTAATAATAATCGTTGAAAAGCTAAGAATTCTAAAGTGAATGTTAAAATAAAGAATGTTAAAATGTTAAAATAATGTTAAAATTAAGAAAAAGCCATTCGTTATGCAAAGAGATTTTGTCTAAGTGGCGTCGATACTGGTCGTTATGAATGGATACCATCGTGGAGATGTTCTACACCTCACAAACACACACTCACATTCACTCACAGCGATTCTCCTCGTGATCATTGAACTGTCATTGAATAATTAAGAGTAGAAAAGAAAAATAGATTTGAGCTTATAGCCGCTGGAGGATTTTATTCCAATTCGCTTCTTTTTGCTTTTTTTTTGTATACTTGAAGGCATTTTTATGAAAAGAAGTATAAATCATTCGAAGGAGTCTGCAATAATCATAGATGTAAAAGATTTTTTTATTGCTCAGATACGATTATGAGCAGTTGACAAACCAAATGAAAAACTTCAATGCTTTAAAGAAAAAAATTTGCGCTCATTCTGCTTTGTTTTTTCCATGAGGGAGTTTTAAGTTGGATTTGGCTTTGTTTCACTCACATCAACGCATATATTGAAGAAATCTTTACTAGCACGGAATTCATCAAAAGCCTTACCAATCCTCCGGTCTACTCAATCAATAAATGAGTTTTGGATTTGCAATAGCATCGGATTTGTGGCACGAAATATTCCAATAATATCAATACTTTAATTTTATTGAATAAATTAGCACTTAAAATGTTATGGAAAAAAAACTTTCCGTTGGTGTTTTTTTTTCATATTTTTTGATATAACTGTATATTGAAAACTTCACTAATGGTTTGCAATCAAAATTATACAAATTATGATTTTCCGTGCGAAAAGGAAGCTGTCTTTCAGTTGAATTTTTCACTTGCAAAACACAACAATCATTTACATACAAACAGATGTATGAAATGACGTCATTGGGAATACAGCTTTGACAAACAAATGAATTGAATTGCCCATCGTGATCGATGAGATTTGAATCTGAAGACCACATTGAAATCAAACCGTGCTTTGTAATTTAATTTCAGTTTACTAAACGAAGAATAAGCAGAAAAGCAAACCCCGGTTCATATTGGAATGTTATCTTTTCACTTCAGCTCTTTTTTGAGGGTCAGGTTTGAAGGAGAGGAACAAAAAACCTCACTGAATGAATCAGTCATTACATCCAAGAAATTTTTTCTTTCCGATGTAAGTGGTTAGAAAACCGTTGGATACTTTTCAGCTTAGTAGTGATCGTCGATGGAAATGAAGCTGCTCATTTTCCGCTTACTCCGAACTATTTATGGATGAAGCTCAAACCAATAATTAATTGGGAGTTGTGAAAGCATCAAACGAATATCACAATAATTTCTATTTCTTACCAGAAACAACTTGCATCTCAACTTTTAAAAGAAAGCATCATTTTGTCAGCAAACAAAAGCAATTGATACTCATAACATTTTTCAAAATTAAACTTTGAACAGTTAGATTTCGTCTTCAAAATTTTAGCACTTTACTTAGAAAATGGAGTTTAAAAGAAGCCGATGTGCTTAAAAAAAATTTCAAAGTTTAGAATAAAGTAAGCTACAAAGAATTAATGAACTCAACAGAAGTAATTTTCTAGAAGTATTAATAAATCCACTTCGCTTCATATGAGGATAAAATGAAAACACTTAGTAATAAATTAGATTTCAGAATAACTACGCAAATTAATCGCTGACGTAGTAATCTTAAGGAGTAATTAAATAGGAAATCATGAAGGCTTTACGTAGAAAGGAGCAGATGTTAGTTAGATTGAGCCGGAACTGCTGAGGAAGTTTCCGATCTTTGACTAATTCACAGCCACTGGGCATTTAAAAGGCAAAAAAAAACAATACTTATGAGTTAAAATCAGAATTGTATTTCAAAACAATCGACAGCCAGAGATTGAGAATTAGTTAAAAAATGTGTAGGAAAAAAAACCATAACTGACGTAAATTGTTGGCAGCTGATTTAATCGATCATTTCAGATGTCAAAAATGCTTAACATTTACACAATTTGAATTGCTTCATTTTTAGAATGTCGACTAGCTTAGCGTTCATTAAAATTTGCAAACTGACACTCGATGAAGCAAAGTGCTGTTGATGATGTTGAGTGTTAGGAAGCCGTAAGAGGCAATTTGTTGCGCGTTTTGAATAATTTACTGATGCGAATTGGCTTAGCGAACACACCTGAGGAGCCATAATATATCCCAACCACTTGAAGGTAATAGATTTCTTCTATGGATACCAAGTGTGCTCTCTAATGCTGTACGTGAAATGTAATGCACTAAGGGAAACAATGCAAGCACACTGATTCACCGAATACTACATCAAGACTTCTGATTTTGAGTGGTTACAAAGCAAAATCTCATATAAGCGTGGCCTTAACTTCTTAAAATCAAAAGCTGAAAGCAAAATCGATATGATGTTGTCTATTAACTTGTATATTCATAATGAAACGAAGTCAACGATTAATTCATTAGAGAGATCAAAAAAGAAGGATGCATTTCTAGTCGTTACATCTAAGTCTCTAAAAAATGAATTCAAGCAAGCAATTTACTAATAATTTGTTCGAAAGATGTCTTTAAGCAGTTAAAGGCTCCAAATAAATGCTCAACAACCGTAAATTTTTTGATTATCTATCAAACACAGAACTGATAAAAATTCTTATCGAATGCTTTGCTTCATACATAATGAAGATTATCTGGATTACCTGGATTCCCGTTGATCATCGACTAAGTCAAGCGGACACCAGTAAAACTTCCATTTTTCCTATCGCGCGCAAAGGTAGTCCAGTGAATTCTTTCCGCTCTAGGGATTTGTTGAGCATCATAATCCCTTTCTAGGGCCTTGGTGAAGAGGTTAGACCAGCGGGCTGGTGGTCTTCCTGCAGTGCGTTTGATGTCCACTGGTATACAATCACTTACACCTCGTGCCCACCGGTCATCATCCATGCGCATCACGTGTCCGGCCCACTTAATCTTCGAAAGCTTGGCGTGCGACCTTGATTTTCGATCGTTGACTTAGATCGGAACTTCGTATTCCTTCTTTCACTTGTGTGATGCGGGAAACGCCAAGCATTACCTTTTCAATAGAGCTCTGTATTGCGCTCAATGAACGTTCATCATGCTTTCGTAATGTCCAAGTTTCTGAAGCATACGCTTAGGCAGGAAAAACCGTCGAATCAAAAAGGGGGGAGCTAGGAGCTTTGTCTTCTTCGTTCTCTTCACTACGTCCTCGATGTGCTCCTCAAGCCGTTTCAACATAAGGAAGATAACTTTTTAAATCTACAGTGATGTACGCGGCAATTTCCTCTATTTGCCACTTGACATACTCTGTTATTATATTTAGATATGCTATGTAAAAAGGTAAAAAAAATTTAGTTTGCTAAATGAGGGGTTTTTTATTTTGAAAATGAACTAGCGATATTCTGAACTGAGTCAAGAAAGATATTTTTACTCCATTTTTTAATTATGGTAAAGTACTTCTCTGCACATGTCTTGACAGGCAAATGAACTCTCTCTGTACACATTTCCTAATTCTATTACACTGGATCGGCTATCGTTTCTATTCAAAATAAGTATATTCATGCACCCATACTTCCTTGTGCTTATATGTATCCGGATGGTATACTGCACGCCGATCTGGCTAAAAGTCTAAAATCGAGTAAGATCTAACTCGCTATTTGAGCATGGATGTAGAACTGCCCGTGAATTTGTCGTGTTCAATTCATCAAACTTGGTCATCAACTTCTATTCGTCTGAGTGAGTAAAACTCGGAGATTCAAGATGAAGTAGAGCAGTAGTGGGCCCATGTAGTACACTATTATTTGTTTTATTCTCCATCTCCGAGTATTGGATCACGATGACGGTGAAGCCGTAGCATTCTGTATTGACTCTGTGAAGGATCATGGAGAAAATGACACATTACGTAAGGTTGTTGGTGGTAATTTTGATACAACGAAAGGCCATAAAAATACTTATGAAAAATGTTGCACTTGCAGCGATGGATTTGAATAGGACGAGAAGGATTAGCAGCTACAAGTTTATTACTACGAACAGCATAATTGCAACTCATCATCCAAAAACTCGAAACTCCGGTGTTTTGGAAATCCCTTAATACTCTCACAAAATTGACTATGTCACAGAAAGTTCACAGTTATAAGTGAGTAAATAGGTGGTTTTGTCTGATAAATGTTGCTGTTGAACAGAGTTGGACCATTGCCAGATTTTTCTCCACTTCTAAACGAAAAAATCTCACAAGTAGTTAACATCCGAAACCATAACAATATTAGTTTTACATTTTTTTAGCCATTTTTGGGACAACAACGGCAATAAATATGACTGAATTGTTTATCAATTTCCTGAAAATACTAAGAACGCCTAGAGACTCAATAAAACAAAACGAAGTTGAGCACAAAAGTTTTTGAGCTTCACATAAAGTGACTTGCTGGCTGCACCGTCGGCGTAAACTTCAGGCAAAAAGTGGTTAAAATTAGAATTTGTTAAGATTTAGACACAATTTTCGGAAGACATTTCCCGGGAGGGAGAGAAAGAGAAAATGAAAAAGTGATAAATGAATTAGCTGAAATAGAAATTACATACGTATAGCTAACTAGAGTTTCACAATTTGCAAGATTGGAATTACTGTCTTTTGTCACTAATACGGAATGCTTCCTGCTTCTAGAGAGGTATTAGGGAAATCAGTTCACGATTTCTAATTAATAGTCACATTATTCTACCTAGATGTGAGAGAACGAAAGACGATTACGTGACTACCCCTTATACCTCCAACATGCGAATTCATCATAGAATACGGACCAATGCAACACCAACTATGAACATTTGGAGGATTTATCGCCAATTATGGTTCATGTAGTACTTCTAGTTCAGCTCTTCGCTATCTACTTATCAGGATAGCAACAGTTCTAAGTCAGTTGAAAACTAGAAGAGCTGTGTTGTTACACTGATTTTCATCTATAACGCTGACACCTATCGTTCAATTTGCCTGTTCTCTGCTGTCTATAAGCTTTTCACAGAAGTAGTCTATAGCAATGTTGACAAAACATTAGGCGAAAAGCAAACAAAACATGGCTTTGAAGATTGTTCACTAGTATAAACTATAAGATCTATCTATTATATGATTTTTTACTTTTATTGTGCAATATCTCAGCCCAGTTCTCACTGTGATTTTTTTGAAGAGTCCCCTAAGCAGCATGTTGTCTCACATTATCACGATGCAGTACGATGTCCTTTCTACTAAATATCGCCAGTTTTTTTTTGAATGATGTCTTTAAATTATGTAATCACTGGCAATGCTTTCCAAATAAAGCTTTCCGCTCGTTTCAAACGTTCATAATGCATTGGTCTTTGGATAGCTCATTATATACATTACATTCTCTATGCCGCCTTCCTTACGATGTTTTCGTAGGCAGTTCATTTTTAATCGCCAGTTATCATCCAGCTCAATAGGGGCTCGATTATGCACCAAGCAGAGATGTTAATATGACGATTTGATCATCTACACTTTTCTGACATAAGTGATGTGGAACCCATCTTGAATATTTTTTCATGAACGTTATCCTCTGAATATGCTTTCAAATTTATTGCTTAGCTGAATTAAGCCTTTATGCGATCTTCGATGTTGTCAGAAAACGATCCTGCTGGATCAAATGTGGTCGCCCAAAACGTGGCTTATCAGAAAGCATAGAAATCACCGTTTCAAAATTTTCAAACAGTCTTCTGCATGTACAATAAAAATTGTACTTCCATCAGACCCTTTGAATATCTTTACATGCTTTTGTGAACAGCGAATGAACGAGAATATGCTGCCGATTCTCAAGTGCTTCTCATTGTGTTCGGAGTCTCCAGGCAGTATTGTTGGATTAAGATGTGAATAATTTGTAAAATAATAATTATGATTAATTTTTAACAATACTGTAATAATTAATAAAATTTAAGATAAACATGCTCTGATTGATTGAGAAATTACATTATATAAATTTTTTCTTTGTTGATAATTGGTGTTTTAATGTAGACGAGAACTGTTATTCCATCAAATCTCTAAATTGAAATATCCTCTAGCAACAATGGATTTAATCTCCTCATTTTTGCTGTGAATTTCGTGAGTCTTTGGAATTTATCCCCGTGAAGTCAGAGACGATGAACTGCGAGAACTCACTCACAATCTTTATTTTTCATTAAAATAATTCAGCTTTGTTATCAATTATTCACTGGCAACTTGCCATATGATTTAATTCTCAACATTAAGATTTTTTTACCAAAAAAATATTATCTATTTCGATAGATAATTTTCTTATAGTCGATACATTCAGTCGTGGAAAACCGTTCGAATAGGAATAACTCTCCACTAATTTCCACTCTTTTGTTTTATCTTGATATTGATGAGACTATGTATATTATAATGATTTCGAGCACATTAAAACATTTTCAGACGCCTATGGGCATTTGCAGTAATGCATGGTTGACAAATTTGATAGGCCGACAGCGGATAAACCATTCATTCAGTTATTCTGTTATTCAATACTACCAGTGGTATAATTATAAGTCAACATAAGAGAAAGTAAAATAAGCTTCAGCGTTGAATATTGCTCTAGGAAGTTCGTGATATCATGGAGGTTATTGGATGCGATTGTGCTTGGTGCTTACAATGACATCAGGTGAACGATCTATGAAGGCGGTGCACTTGCGTATCACTTTCATATCTCCTACCACTGCACTACTGTTTATCGCATTTATTCAACCGCTTATCACTTAGCCTAAGGCCATCCGTAGCTACGCGGCTATGTAGCTTTGAATTCACTTGCAGCTAGAAGATAATGTTTAGAATTAAATAAATGATCGATGAATCTCTTATCAAAAAGCGTGACGGAAAATAATGAGCAGATAATTGTTTCAATAAATTGAGCGATTGGATTGCAATAACAAATGCATAAATATATTTATGTGAATGAATATGTAAAACATTAAGCAGCATATAATGTTAAGCGTGAAAGCTTAATTGTTGAGTGCAGTTTAACGGGCCGTAAGCGGAATCGAATAGTTCAAATCGAAACTCGTATGGACAAGTGACAGCCATCGATGTACACGATTGTTTTTTATTTGTGAAGTAGCTAAAAACGTCAACTCACTTTCAGCAAATGTTCAGCACTGATCTGATTTCGCATTAGATGCACTCAAGAAGTTGAAACAAGCTCTACACCTGAAATTAAATCTATCAGAAGAAACAAGGTCAAGAAGGGATTAATCACAAAACAAATAAATAAATACGTCGATGCACAAATGTATATATGCTTTACGTCCAATCAAAATATGTTGGATGTAGAGCATATGATTTGAGGAATAGAAACGAAAAAAAGGGCTCGTAATAAAAGTAGAAATTACGGATATTTTGAAAAATATCTAGTTTCCATGGAAACGTTACTATCTGTTTTGGGTAGTTCAAAATGGATTGCAGAGCTTTGTGGGGACCGGAGATTTTTTGGCTTAGCAGGTGACAGCTCTCAGAAGAGCAGCACATGTAAGGGTGGTATTCGGTCAATCAAAAAACATTCTTCGTTATCTGATGTGATAAAATCTTCTTGGAATTTCTTCCTTACGAGAAAGAGAAGAAAAGAAAGCTGTAATTTTATAGAGCCTATTCGATCAGGACACTTTTCGAGGTTGCATTTTGCAAGTTTCATTCTCATTGTCCTCTTCAAAGTTGTACACCCATTCTAACGTCCTTTTGAAGAGTTTCTATGTTGATTTATTTCATTTAGTTGCATATAAAACGAAATTAAATACTGTTTACTAATGAGAATCTGTTCTACCTGATGATAACTTTATTAGAACCAATTAGACTAGGCAAATATTTCCTCAAATATGAAAAAAGAATCGGATCTACCACTGCATTATCAATTTCAACGACTTGAGGATTGGAACGTATGAAAAGAAAACAATGTATCTATAAATAAAAGGAAAGTCATAAGCACAACAAGGAGAACTACTGAACCACAGCAAAGCCGTTTTCATATGAGGAGTCAAATACATAAACAATTCTATTGCAGGCTATCAGAAAAAATATCAAAGATTTATATAGAACATTCAAGATGCGGTTGTAACTGACAATGCAGTTGGTTTTCTTAAAGGAAAAAAACTTTATTCTTAGCTCAGATTGCTTTTGTCCCTAACAGTTACCGTGTTTTCTACATGAAGTATGCTTCGTGTCGCTTTCGTGTTTCTTTCAAGTGTCTTCAATCAAAGGCTCCATGTAATCAGTCTAAACTGCTTCATGCTAATTCATATCGATTTAATTTCTTTGTCGGCAGAATTGTTTCTAAGCTTCTCAGAATATCCAAGCGTCAATCAAAAGTTAAACGCATTCATTAGACTACGTCCAATGGTTTATGGGAATACACAAATGTTTTTTCCAGATCTTTTTCAATGCTCTATATATGAAAGTGGAATCCTTGAGACAATAAGAATCAAAAAACTGATCTCATTTTTATTCTTCACGATATGAGGCGATGTATTTTGAGTTCAGTCATGACTCGTTTGAAACTCGAAAACTGGAACACAAAAAAAAATTTCTTACAAAACCGTTCAACCACAATTATTTCAATTCAGTTAAGGGTTCCAATTGTGGCTACTACTATGAAGAAGCAGTATGAAGAAATTTCGGTGGTAGTCATTCGTTTGTAATTTTCTCCATCTTAGAATTTTCGATTAAGCATTAAGTCAATATTTTTTGATTTTTTTCTTCTACTGAAAATTAGAATTCATCTCTGTCTAATGTGGAGAACCGCCCAAAACGTGATAGTTAACCAAAAAAATGATGATGTTCATGTTGTAGATAAAAACATAGGTTGAAAAAATAACAGAGAAGAAATAATACATGCTGAACATCTACATGGATTTCAATGAATCGTATGGGTGATACAAATATGAGGGCAGCTGTTAGATGAATAATTTGAATTTTTGAAATTCGTCTCAGAAATTAAACAAAAAAAAAACGAAAAAAAAAGCCAAATAATAAATCTGTATATTCTGGTTGAAGAGAGTGAATGGTTAATTGTTCATCCATTCAAATAAAGCTTAAAATTATTTTTTATAATTTTGTAGTTGTTATGAATCAGGCATAGTAATAAACGAAATTTGAAAACTAGCGCAAAAAAAAAGCAAGTAGGACGACGAATGGCTTCACGATGTATTACATCGATTAATATTTTCATTGTGTTTTGTGGTATTAAACTGAAAAAAAAAACATCCATCGTCGACAAGTATTTATGGATTGTTGAGTGAACGACGTCTTAGAAAAAGCACGCGTTGATGTGCAAACGATGGCATACGCTTGGAGGTGCACAGCACGCTTACAGAGGAACAGCATAAAGTCGTACCGACACTATGAGGAAGCTTATCACTTAATCATTTGCGAGTCATTAAACACAATTTGGTCGTAGTGACCTCTGAACTGAACTGCGCAAAACAAGTGGAAATAAATTTGAATAACTTCAAAACTACAAAACCACTCTAGCATTCATATCAATCACAACTATCATCTACTGTATTTCATGAGGAACCGAAAAGAATCTGATAAAATTCATATCTGACTTATTTTTTGACAATAATCGATAACTTTTGCATTTTTTAATGATCATTATAAACAGCTTTAATGCGTGTGTATACAAGTTTCTATATTTTGTTGTCAAAAAATTTCTGTGTTTATTTTCTGAGAAAAAAAAAGACTCGAATGTGAATTTTGTTGAAAGCTAAGTCAGTGAATGATTCAATAGCCCATTCTAGGAGACATTAGGTCATTTTGAGTGCGTCTTCAATGAGTTTTGAGGTGCAACTAAGGAAAGACTCGCTAAAAGCTAATAACTTGTAAGTTACAAGTAGAATAATACGATAGTACATTGTCATAAAAAAGTCGTACTTATAATATCAATATAGAATAAGGTTAAGAATAAGCATTGACATAGATCATTTCTCTTCTGAAATGCGCCATCTATTCTTTGTTTTGGTGTTAGGAGGTTGAGTTGAAGTGACTTTTAATGACCTGGCAGGATCATTATGTTGTGAAGTGAGAGCTTCACACTTCCAGATTACTTTTATACCAACTCACCAACCTCAAAGTGATGAGACGTTCAGTTTGCCTCCGACAAGACGTGAACCCAACTATATTAAGTTCATGTAAGCGTCTCACTACCCTTCTGTCACTGTGTTACGCCCGACCCGTAGTATAAACTCAGAGTACAGCAAAGTAGAGAATCAATCATGCAAATTGGTAAACTAATAGAACTGCTTCTACAAGATGACAACTATTGGATGAGTGCTGATTCATTGCACTGAATACCACTGTTTTACTTCATTAATTGCTTAATGATTGGGACAGTAATCTTGCAGCTTTCGGAATCCATTTCTACCGTTCCCAGAACATCATGGAAACTTTGTGCGAATTTCTCTCATATTTCTATTATTAAAACAAATTAGATTTTGTGTGAAAGACACTGTTTATTACCATTCTTTATCCTAGCAGAAATAATCTACATTAAATTTTGTTAATCTTGATAATAATTGGAAAATTTTTCTAAAAATGCAAAAAATAGAAAAACAATCTCTTGCCTCTAATAATTCCGAGAAAGAAATGAAAGCTTCGGTGTTGTAGCAATTAAAATCGAGAATATTCAAAGGATTTCTCTCTTTCTGTTCCGCCTAATAACGAATCGCTTGCTGAGCTTTTCATGAGACTCATCAAAGTGAGCTTTCAAAAGGTGGACACATTCGTGTTTATCTGCAGCTATTTTTTGATGACGAATCTTCAGAATCTTGAAGGAACGAAAAAGTCATAAAGTCGAAATGAAAGGAATAATGCGAGAAGCAAACAAATTATCAGTATTTATTCGAGATAGCAACTTTTTCAAAAACAGATTTTGTTATGTTTGTTATAAAAATAGGTGGAGATTGAAAACAAAAGTAGAAATTCAGTTGTTTTAAAAGTGTCGTTTTTAGAATGATGAGGATTCTGCTAAGCCTGAAAAGCGAGAGGTAAGTTGCGTGGTTGTCAGCATCAAGAGGCCAGGCCACAAAACCTAGGTAACTGTGTTTTTGTTGGCAATATCGGAATGATTCAGGTGGTGTTTCGGATTAGGCACATGTCAAACTACCACCTGCCCGAAATTTGCATAAATAAGTTATCATGCAAGAGAAATTCAGTTATTGTTGATAAATATTTAATTATTGGCAAACATATAAAAATGTGATGTTGGGGTATCGCTGGCAATAAATCGCAGTCTTAGGATCGTCTTGAGGATACGCGACGAATAACACTTGAATTTCTCGCTGCATTGACAATGAGAAAAAACGCCAGAACTTGATTAGGACTTTCCGTCATTGAACTCAGCAGTACTGTAATTGGCACATTCACAAGAATGCTCCAACTAATACCAGTAATCTTTCAGTAGAAGAATTTCAAATATGTTATTTTGTATACAATTGAAGAGACTAAGAAATGAATTTATGATCAGATTAACAACGTTTGTCAGGTGGTCATCAACTATTTAATGATGCAAATGAGCAAAATTTGTTAAATATCAGTTATTTCTTCTTATCAATTGTTAGTACTCTTACTTAGTTTGGTTTACGCAAAAGATTTTCCTTGTATATTAGTGTGTTTGCAGAAAAACATTTCAAATCAGGAAGAGAAATCGAGGCAAAAAAGTAGAGTAGAATGGCAGAATATTTATCAATGCCTCATACTTATCTATACCTCATCAAATAGCTTGAAATGTCTTCAGTTCCATAAAATTAATGGTTCTATTAGTTTTAGTACCTCACAAATTTTTTCACTTTTCACTACAGTCGTTAGTCTTTTCACTACATTTTCATTCAAGTTCCATAAAATTCATACAAGAGCGGATGGTTTTTGATGGTTGCGCAATACTCTTAGAAATTTGTAACAGTGACAATTAGAGGAAAATTAACGGCGAGGCCCAATTCTATGAAAATTGAGTAAATTATGAAATGCTGAAATCAAAAGGTAAAAGTCGTATTTGCGATTAGCAGCAGATTGTGTGAAGAATTGGTACTCCTATTGATAATTGGAGGGAAATTCTGAGGTCGAATCAACGGAGGATGCTAAAAAACCTTGGAATGTTGCCAGCAGAAAGTGTATCTTTTCGTTAAATGAAAAAAAATACACGTTATTATTACCATTACAAGGACCCAGACCATATAAATTTGCGCAATTCAATGAAAACTACAAGAACATTCCAGACCCGTTCTTTTTTTCAAATCTACCTCATGAGTTCCTTCAATGCGTTATTGTTTCATATTATTAAATATTATTTTATGAAAGCAATACGCTTGCTGTCTTCATTTGCGATTCAGTTGTAGTTTTAACTGGATACAAAATCGTAGTGTAACGGCTCGAATATGAATGATGAATGAATTCTAAGTAAAAGTAAAATGGAAGTGGAAATGAACAAGCATTGGTTTCAAAATACAGTTGGGATATGAAAAATCAGAAGTCGCTGTGGAAGGAAGAAACGATGAAATGAGTGACGAAGATTTTCCTCTCAAAAAGAGCCGATCGACATTGAGATTTTAAAAATCTATACGAAAATCAAAGTATTTGATTAACGGCATTCGTTGAATAACGGTAATCTCTAGTACTGTTTGACATTACAGCATTTTTTCCATAATCATGGAAGGCAGCAGAAAGATTTGTGGAATTTCCTGTGCTGGTCGATAATTTGAGAAGAATCGCATTGAGAATCAATTGAAAAAGACAAAAAAATAAGTAGATTTGACTTTACAGCTGAGAACGTTCATCGGAAGATTTTAGCGATTATCGATGAAAATAAGGCCGTATTCGTCGTTCTTTTCGAAGTGAATGAAATGAAAGTAGTTGAACGTTTCAGTACTACGAACGAACAAAAAGGACAGTATTCACGGGACTGTGCGATACAGACGAAAGTATTTCCATCGTTAACAAACTGTACGCAGAGCTTTTTTTCTATGAAGAAAATGAAAAAACGAAATCAATGAAGTGCAGATTTGCCCTCATTCTATGGATGACTTTATAGCGAAAACATAAAATCATTGTAATAAAAGGAAAATGAGAACAATGTGATCTCGAAGTAGTGAGGAGTGAGTTATCATTATAGAATAACAAATGCATTACTTGAATTTTTTTCCCTGACTATTTCAACTAAGAGCCATTTTGTATCAACGTTGAATTCGTAATTCGATGGAGTGAGTAGACAAACAAGATGAAGAATAATAAGAAGTTCGATAAAAACTAGAGGCTTTTCGGTCTATAGAGAAAATTTTTCAAAAATTCTGTGAATATTCACTACAACGCTGGAAGATACGACTGAAATAAAGTTGTGTAGACCGACAATCCTTCAAGAAGTTAAGCTATGTGAAGATTTATGAGATGGATGAATTAAAGCTTTTCCATTGTTAAATATGTGAAATCGTTTGAGTGTTGTTATAATTATTTAGCGAGAAACATTTAGGTAAAGAGCTTACTTTGATACAGACAATGAACTCGTGGATTTTTCATATAAGATAGTAGTAAGTTGGTCTTAAACGTGGCCTTAGTATTGATGTTTCGCGGACACAATAGAGAAGTGCAGTGAGGGATTGAGTGGAGAATTGCCGCTGCTTATGATGAAACCAAGAAGGACCATACTAGTGATTGGGGATGAAATGAAGATCGTAAGAGGGTAAGCCTTGAAAAAGCTGAACAGTAAGACATGAGTGCTTATGAGAAATTATGATGTCAAGACAAAGATGACAATGAGGCGTTACAGTGATAAAACAGCATCCTAGTGAAATACATGTAGGATTAGTATTCTTTTTACTTTTCCATAAGTTCAGATATGCGATCCGCATAAATGCTTATGTGACGAATCTGCTTGAATAAAGATTGACAAAAAACTATTCGGTGTGAGCTATGAAAAGGGACACTTCAGATTCCTCAAATGAACATTACTTGAATGGTGTTGCTAATCGTCTTGAAGAAAAACAGAAACAAAATGTGAACAAAAAATTTATTAATACCAAATGAGCGATAAAATCAGTTGGCGAGCAACTTCAGTAGGAAATTGGGCAGATGTAATGCATAAGAAAAAACTTTGTAAATGCTCACTCTTTTCAGAATAACCTCCAATTAGAAGATTCTACGGCTACGTGTTCTCCTACAAGACTTCAAGCCACTCTAATAAATTGCGCTTTTTTTATAAAAGTGGTTCGGATTAACGTCAGATTTATCTGGCCGAAAAAATCCACGAAACTGATTCGCTTAAGCCGACTGGGACAACTTGAGTTAGTTAACTATAAATTTTTTATCTCTTTAATTCTATTTAGTTTTTCATACTGGACAGATCTTTGGATGAAACTGCTTGCTCATATCATCTGTTAAAATGGATATTCTATGAAACCTTATGAAAAAATCATATATTTTATTCTGATTTTTCACCAATCATTACGGTAATTCGAGAAGAAGTGGTATTGATGGGTACTGGTACTAATGAACTTTCAAGCTATAAAGTATGTAAATATTGCTAAAATAAAAATGTTATTAAAATTTGCAAAAAAGCTATTCAGCCAGGCAAATTGGCCACCATTGCCTTAGTTCATTTCATCAATGAAATGCAGTAGTCGGAAACAAATCACTCGTTTTGAAGAGAGGTTTGTAGGAAAAATAGTAGAAACATCGGAACTGTAAACAAAGACCGAAAAGCCTACAAAGCTTATTGGACAGTCGATAATGCAGGAATAATGAGTTTCACTGTAAGTTAAAGCCATAATCAATAAAAAAATAAAAGTAGTTAGTAACGTCATGGCAATCTAAATTTTTTTTGAAGGAAATTTTGAAATAAAATATAAACAAAAAAAGAGATAAATTAAGACAAACGAAACATTTGTAGCCTACGGACAACAGATGACCACTAGCTTGAGCAGTGGCTTTTTCTAGTACGTCGACGTCTACTTGATGAAAATCAAATATGGATTTGGATTTTATGTATGGATTTCCCAAAATCAAACTGATAAAATTTTGTAGTGCACAAAAATGAAAACACTTTGGAAAAGTAGAAATGAACTGCTCTCCTACTGAGAATAGAAAGAAAAAAAAATTGAAAGAAAAATGATTCAATAGGCTCCTTACGTACGCAATAATCTAATAAAAAGGATTTGAAAAACGAAAAATATTCAGTTGTGTCGAGATTGATGAGGTTCATAGACCCTTCCAACATCAGAGAAGGTGAAAACATTAACAGATGAGGATTGAGGTTCTTTTGGATGAATCTGATTCTCATTGAAACAGAAGGTTGCTTTTGATCGATTCTAAATTCTGCATTGATAACAGCGACACAGCATGTTTTTCTGAAATTTTATGAATACTGGTGAGTGGGCAGTAGGGCCAACCTGGGGTGAACCACACGACGAACTATTCGAATAGTGCAAGTCTGGATATTCTACACGTCATCGAAAGTATTTGAAAAATTCTACAACAAAACACTGACGTAATCAAATTGTTCACTTCAGAATTCTAGTCAATAATTGCTACCGTTTCGGGAAAAAAAACTAAAGCAACGTTATGAATTGGACGTGAATTTCAATATAAATGGTAAAGGGTGTTATAGTTAATGAAAATAGTTGTTGTAACATAAGGTAGCCACAGAATCGACGACAAAGAATCTGACGTGTTGAAAGATTTCGCAAAAGATTGAATCAAACAAAAAAGAGAAGCAAATTGATTTCTAACGTATTCTATAGTGATTTATAGTAGTTCGATTGCGATATGTAGGGATTTACAAGGATCGACGAAAAGAAAACACCATCGTCAAATTGGCGACTAAGCAGGAAACGATTTGCTTAACATTACGGGAAAGACATACACGTTTAAAGTCGATGGAAAAAAATTCAAAGTGCTGGAAAATTGCTCGGTCTCACGCCTCACGTTGTGCTCAAGCCAGCACCGCCAGAAGAAATTAATAGAATGTTTTTCCGTGTGCGTATCAAGACGACGTCGCGAATGATGCGCGATCATCCGCACGCCTCAAACACAACTATGAAACAGTCGGATTTCAGCAATTGCATATACTTAGCAAGTACTTTAACAGTGTAGTTTTCAAATAGTTCCACTCGTAGTACTTGTACTTTGGTAGTTGAAATAGAATTCTGCATCTGATACTGTTTTTTGTATCCAGCTATTCATATTCATTTATTTTTAAAACAACTCAAATAACTGCTTAAATGGAGTGCCATGAGCGTGCGATAGATTTTTCTTTGTCAAAAAATTGACTTAGATCAATCAAATTCACAACAGCATCTTAGTGAATTTAGCGGATGACACATTCGGATGAAATAGGAAAATTTTAGTATGGATTCTGCCATATTATTGATGAATTAGCATTTATACTTTAAGCACATCCGCAGTCGAGTCTGTGAGGCAGCAAATGATGCCGAGTGAAGATTGATCGAGGAGATTCCACTATTCACAAGCACCTACTTACGGACTGTTAACGGAACTTGTTGTTTCTGAACTTTTAAACAGTTTTGATTTGTACATTCCTAACGTATTGGAATTATCATTGATAAGCAAATGGTGGCACGAAAAGACCTTTTTCTTACATTCGAATAAATAGAAATCAAATAGAGTCTATAAATGAAATTGATTGCAAATAAAATCTCTGAATGCGATGAATAATGGACGATCATAACGATTGATCGTATAATTGAACTCAGAATTCCTCCTATTTTTCAAAATTTAGCCAAATTTTTTTTACATCGTGTTTTTTTTTCGTTTTCATTTCAATACTCTTCGCTTTCCTACCAGTTTTTTTCCAGTTAACTAAGTAATTATTCGCTTTCTAATTATGCGCTATACGTAAATTAGAAGTGATTACTGGGATCTCTTATTAAATACTATTGCTAAAATATGAGGAAGTAGGATTCTAGAATCCTCCAGAATTTTTTCCTACTACATCATCATTATGTGAAAACGTTGCCTCAGAGTGATTCCTTCATATGAACGAATACTATTGCAATTTGGTAGTTTAAGGTATTCAATATAAAAACGTTAGAAAGCTACAAATTCGCCTCGTGAAAATTCAATTAGACGAAAAGAAATGACAAAAAAAAAAGGTTTGATAGTGGAAATGAAAGAAAACGCAGTAAATTGAGACGGGTGTTTCTTGCCGACGGCGAAATCACCTGTGGTATCCCGACAAAAGCGCTAGTGGATCGCTAGTGTTTCAATATCAAAGTAGCAGTCGGATGATTTCGAGAAGTGATCGATTGCTAGCGATCCTGACATGATACAAACAAGCAGAAACTTTTATCTGGAAAATGTTTGGCGTTATCCACATAATAGCAATAGATAAATGTTAATTTTAATGTGATCAATAATCATCTTAAGAAACCGATGCTTTTTTTTTTCAAACTAAAATCGAATCCCACAGTGCGGATTACTTTGGAGTGGAAAATATCAAATTTGATGCTAAATAAAATAGGAAAGTTTTTCATGATGCATTAAAACGGTAACTTCAGACTTCGCTAACAACGATCTAGTTGACGAATTACACTAGTACTTCCGGTTTATACTGCAGTACTTTACTAGAAAAATTGTTTCCATTCGATTTAAGCATAAAAATGATGCGAGGTTTTTTTTGATGAGCGAGCATTTCTTCGAACTACAAAAAGTTAAGTACTTGAAGGAGAAGCAACATAATTGCAGTATAGTGAATTATTAAGCGAATGCAGATTGAGGGTCCAATTCAACGTGAATAATTCCAGAGCGATTAGTCACAAAATGATGTCGGTTAAATGTTATGAACATTTTTAAGTAATCTGATTTCATCTGCATATATGTCTTTTTGTGGAGTTTGAGCAAAATACTGCAATCGGAGGCGTCATGTTCTGACAGTTTATCGATCGATGACAATTCCCCACGGGGAACATTAACTGACATAAGTGAAAGCGTTCTGAAACCATAGATATTAATATGAATGAAATCTATAGAACGTGAGAGCGGAGCATTCGCATTGAACGATCGTATGCAACGATCGTTGGTAACCTGAATGCTTACCACTAGGCTGCATCATATGAGTACATTTGAGGAATAATCAGCTAATGAACTGGAATAGAATCTAATGCTTTTAATATACATATAATGCTTAATCCATCTATACATCACTATCTATACGAACATGGAAACATGTAGAATATTGTCGAACGTTGGCTAGTTTGGAATTAAAGAGGACTAAAAGCACCAAATACTACCAGCGTCAATTATGAAAATCAAAGGCATTGAAGTAACGTTACATTTCACTCATTTCATTCATTTTGATCTTTGTTGTCTTTCTTGTTTTCCTCGTGCACTCTAGAAGTTTATTATCAAACATTGTCGTTTGTGATTAAGTAACGAAAGAAAATAACAGATCATAAACACTTCCCATATTCACTAATTTTCATTAAATCTACTTCAAGCATTGTTTCTTCTTTCTCTTTTGTTTCGCTCTTCAAAAAAAGAAAGCATCTAAAATATGGTTAAGCTAAAGAGTTCTAGGATGGCACAGTTTTTGAACTTATTATTGAACCATAACGATATATGACTGATTATTCGAAAGATAAATCATTAAGGTGATTTGGAGAAAGGTTGGGGAAGAAGTTGATGAAATTAAGGTGAATTCAAGTCAAATGAAAACTAGCGTAAGAAGTAATTTCGAGTGTTGGAGAATCTGGTGGAATGAAGCGTATATTCGTGGATTACAAATGAGCAGATTGTTTGGATAGAGGAGACGTGCATTTGGCAGATACAGAAGGTCGAATAAATAAACACGAGCTGATCCACAGCTACTTAATCGACACCAGATATCGGCTGGAAATTCTTCTATCCACCAAAAAAAGCTCTAGAGGCGTTGTTGATTCATAGATAACGTATTTGAGAAAAATCACAAAATAGCAAACATCCATTTAAAGCTCAGCCTCGTTCCAACATTATTATTCATTAATCCTCTGCTACAAATCACTCAGGTAACCAAGAAAAAAAGTTTGAAAAGTCAAAAAAAAAATTTATAAACTACACAAAGATATTAGATATCTTTATTTCTTGCATTCAACCTAAACTAAAAATGTTTAGAAGATAGTAGCGAGTCTGACGCTTTCAACGACGCATCACCGACGGAGGAGTGCTGGCAAGGATGTTGGCCGCTGTTGGACAAATCGTTCAATTTCCAGCATTTTTGAAGCAGACAGCTGTTCCTCGTAATTTCAATTGTTTCCAGCATTACATTTGTTTCTTTTAGTCAAGAAAAAAATCACAAACCTACTCAACTTTCTGCCTATGAATTTTCTCGTTAAAAAAATTATTAGTTTCAAGAATTTTTAGGGTTCAAAAATTGGTAATAATGGGAATGGCTTTTAATGGACAAACTTAAAATCAAAGCATCACGATTTTCCCAATAATGAACCTAATGAGAAGAAATTTCACCATAACAAATTTTCAAAAAGCTAACTATTGTTGAATAAATTGTCTTGATATGCAGACGTTAGGTAGACGAGATAAAACGATTTTTCATTACTACAAAATAATGGCAGGACCTTCGTGATCAGTCGAAATAAATGTGGATGCCGTCGAGAGTGGATGACTTCTGGTTGAAGAGCCCATAAATTCTTGCACGGTGGCGTGTCTGTTCTCTTTTCGGAATTTACTAAATTCTTGCGTTACTCTCAACATGAATGACATTGAATTATGCGATTTTCTTCTTCATACCACTTGATGCTTGTTCTACACTTGTAATATGAATCGTCCGATTTAATTATGCAATTTGGCAATTGCCCGGACTTCCAAATCAGCTAAGACAATGCTGGTGGCAAGATGAACAAAAGCATGACGATAGCTGAGGAAAGTCGCTTAGTCGTTCAGTATTTTCGTTGCTAGCAGTTCGTGTAGGAAAAAACCTAGACTCTTCTCAATGTAGATCTCCTTCCACTCATACAATGTTGCATAAGCAGTTCGTCATCATTCTGAATGTCCTCGTTACAATAAGAAAATTGCTGAGAAATTATAGCATACCATTCAATGAGCAGAATAATGGATTATTTTATTCTGTTACATTAGAATATCTGTTGTAATACAAAAAAAAGCGGAAAGAATTTGAATCTTCTCTCTTCTATTTCGAGTCTAATCATCTCAAATGGTGGAGTATATGAAAAAACTGATTCACGTTGGTTAAAAAGAATATGAATATAGCGTAATGAAACTAGAAGACGTGTCAGAAAATCGTTCACCTAATTAAAGCGAAACTCAGAATGACATCATACAATGTTTAAAATAATTAGCTTTTTAATCTGAATATATTATCTAAGCATCCCAGATTTTGAAATTTTATGGAAAAATTTAATAAAGACAATTGTTGTAATAGTGTAATTCGAAAGTTCGAAAGAAAAGCAGCATTCAGCGGACTGATTTATGCACAAGCGCTTTGCGACCATCTTCAGGGCTTAGTTTACGATCATTTACATCCTTCTGATGATATTTGACTCCGCAATCGCGCTAAGATTACCGACGTCTTACCGGATTCTTTTATGCGCTCTATCATTAGTTATTAGGGCTCAACGATAGTGCGTCGATACTAGTGAAAAAAGGTCAGCATTCAAATTATAGCATAGAACAAAATCTCCTTTATGATTTTAAGAGTTCACTAAAGTCATAGGTTGGAAATGGTGTGAGTCTTTTAGTGAGGACGTATTTTGTAAGCCTACAAGTGAGCATTTCAATTTTTAAATCACTTCGACTGACTATCACTTTTCTTTAATGATTTCTTATAGATTAAGTTAAGTGTGAATTAGAATAATAATCAAATAAACCTTACAGTATTCCAAAAAAGCTGCTCTGAGAAAAAATATTGTGCGGAAACGTAAAAAAAATTCATACCTTTTTAACAGATATGAAGGATTAGAATTTGATTAGGAAATATTTGGTCAACTTGAAAAATAGTTTTTTCTTATTTCGTTGAACAAAAATATGAGGCAATTTCTGATACGATTTTTAGTAATTTGATGTAGATCGCACAGAAGTAAAAACACATAAAAGTGCTTCACTATTAAAGGGACGGATTTGGTTGTTAGGAAGACATGAAGTAGAATGAAGAAACGTTTTCTGAATAATACTGGCAAAAAACTACGACATCATTAAGCAGTTGATTTCTGAGGAAAAAAATTGATATAATCTGCATAGAAGTAAGAAGTGATGACGAAGCGAATAGCACTTACTGCTAGAGAATCCTCTTCTCCTCATTCAAGGCGAGCAAGAAACAATTAAGGATCTTGGACACTGGAAGCGATAGATTGTCGTTCAGGAGCACATCCACCCTACACGACAAAATCGCTATCCCTTATCGTTCACCAACGAAAGTAGTCATTTTTTTAAAATAAAACAGCGGACATATTAAGGTTAACAGTAAAGCATCCTACAAAAATGGTGGAACCGTTCAGATTTCCTTCTCATATCATAGCGCTTATTTGCTGCAGTGAGTTTCATTATGTTTTCTTTCATTTCGTATTGATTTATTTCATGCAAAGAATGTATTCAAGCAGATCACGTATTTCCAAATTGACAGTAAATTAAATTACTTGAAGTTGAATTTAATAGTTTAGCAGCATTATTGCATTTTATTTATCAAAATTGATTGAAATTCAAGTAAACCCTTAGAATTTCATTTAAATCGTTTTTTCCTAATCGAAATCGTCAAGGCGTAAAAAGGAGATTTAAAAAGACACAAAATGACGATGAATCCAGCTGAAGGAGCACCACGTAGGATTGCAACCCTGCAGCCGGACAATCAAAAGACCATCTCGTTTAGTTGGCAGATTGGCGTCGGGTTATAAAACAGCTGACTCCGTTTCTTTGGAGTGCCGCCAGAGAAATTTGAATACACCGAGAATCATGAGTAGTAGTAGTAAGCAGTCTTAGTAAGCCTTATAGTTGTTCTTGCAGCTAAATGCAATGAAAAGACAAATTCAAGTCGGAATGCACTGAGAACAGCATCGTTACGGTTTCCACCAAATAGTGAGAGTGAAAATTTGAAATTACAATGAAACGCCAAAGCATATTTACAAACGAAATTATTGAAAGAGTAATACTAATTTTATCGATAGAATGAGAATTACCAATGCCTCCTTCATCATCATTACCATTGAGAAAATCAACTCTAGAATTTCACAAGCTATAAACTTTTTAAAATGACAAAAAGGTTGAATGCGATGGAACAGTACTCAACTTTGTTACACCTATTTTTCATCACAATAATTCTATGAATAACAGTCACAGCTTTAAAATAGAATCTTCTTTAAGTACAGATGGAAAACCAGGAAAAATTTTTGAGTAGAGCATGTGCAAAATTACAGACGCGTTCATAGATGACGACTAGACGGAGCTGGAAGAGAGCGTAGCACGATTATGCGAATTTTCAAAAATATAGATGTATGAAGTTGTATACTTTGAGGCCCATAAATTATTTGAGGCCAAATAACCAAGAGGAGTAAGAAAACAACAAATTACTGGAGTTTATTGAACATAGCAAAACTGCATTTAACCATCAAAATTCTTAGTTCAGCGGTTTTTTTCAATCATGTGAATTTTTTTTTAAACCGAACACCTAGTGCGTATTGTAGGTACAAGCTCAACGAAGAGGCTTATTCCCTTACAAACGCAATCATATCCATTCGTTCGCGCGTGCTCTATGTATTTTGACTCCTTCGGACTCGTCGTATCGACCAGAAACGCGCTAATTGCTTAGAAAGTACATAGGAGGCGGTGGAGAAAATGAGCTCCACAACTAGTTTAGTAGAATCCGATAGACTAATTATTTCTGCTTACATATTCTCAGTGACTAAAACCCTTCACCTCGCATGTTAACACATGTCCTATTTACATCCTAACGATGCTAAGTTAGTTGCAAAACTTGTAACCTCAAATAAGACTCGAAACCGCAATTACAGATGTCCGGTTTGCTGTGCTTACCGATCGCATCACTACATTCATGTTCAACATTTCAAGTCTTGCGACTAGCTCAGCATTATTAGACAACTAGCAACACTATGATAACATATCACAGTTGATAAAAATAAATAAAAATACTATCAGAGATTATACTCTATTTTCAGATATTGTGTTATGCACCTATTCTTAATTAACCTCACGTAATATGAAGCCGTATCATTCGGCAAAAAGCTTCAACAATGATCACATGAAGTATCATAACTCACGGAATTGCAGATAATTTCACATTAAGAGAATAACGTGCTACATATCACTGTGAAAGAAGAGCATACAATTTGACAAAGCTTCTTAGTAGTTTGTTCATTTGGTTAATAAGATATTGTTGTCAATTAAGAAATCATGAAAATGTTTGAAATTCGTGGTTTTACTAGCTTCGTGTCTTTTCAAGTCACAAGATTTCCTTTCTATTCTTGAATAAATAATCGAATTTGGATCAGAATTACTAGAGTTTCGTTGTCGGACCTGACACATAATTTCATATTTGTTCAAGATCCAGCTGCTTTTAAAGGGAGATTACCAACGGCTTTCCACAATAAATCGCAAGATATGATCGCGCCAGGTCGTTTAATGCATTGCACATGTCAACCGGTCAGAGCATCCAATGACAAGTCATTCCACCAAAACAAATTTATTCGCAAACGGGTCGAATTACAGCTACGATTTTAGTAGAAAGAGAATCTTGTAGGTGTTTAAAGCCTCTGTTAGCTTCGAGGTAAATTGTAACGGTATTCATTATGTAAGATAATATAAGGTTCATTAAATAATAATTAGAAAAATAAGCTCTTGCCTCTAAGATGTCAAAACGTATCCTCATAGTTCTGAAATGAGCAAGAATTCAAAAATATTATGAATGTATTACGTTAACGTTATTTTAAATGCTTCATCAAAATGTAAAATTTAGTAGATGTCTTATTCCTTCAATGATTAGAGTAATCTACTTGTTCAGGTTTGTTTTTTAAAAGAGCAAGTCAAGAGCAGAAATGATTCATTGCTTTCAAGAAAATAATGGTTCTGTATATAAGTCACTTATAATAGGAGAACAAAATCGAGTGCTCATCTCTTGACTTTGTTTGTTTCATTCTTCTTCGTTCTTTATTTTCCACATTTACGTGGATTACCTGGATTACCTGGATTCCCGTTGATCATCGACTAAGTCGAGCGGGCATCAGTAAAACTTCCATTTTTCCCTATCGCGCGCAAAGGTAGTCCAGTGAATTCTTTTCGCTCTAGGGATTCGTTGAGCATCATAATCCTTTTCTAGGGCCTTGGTGAAGAGGTCAGACCAGCGGGCTGGTGATCTTCCTGCAGTGCGTTTGATGTCCAGTGGAATCCAATCACTTACAGCTCGTGCCCACCGGTCATCATCCATGCGCATCACGTGTCCGGCCCACTTAATCTTCGAAAGCTTGGCGTGCACGGCTGCGTCTCTGATTTTTGATCGTTGACGTAGATCGGAACTTCGTATTCCCTCTTTCACCTGAGTGATGCGGGAAAGGCCAAGCATTACCCTTACGTTTAATTACCCAAGTTTGAAGTCAAGCAATAATAATGTCTGGGTCAGATATTGACGCAAAGGAAATTTCCGCTGGAAAGCAAGAGCATGGAACAGCTGAGACAACTGGTGACGAAGTTGCTGAGGAGAGTCGAGACTCTGCAGCGTCTTTTGACAACGACGAAAAGTCGTATTCTGGATCAGAAGAAAAGAATGTGGAAAGCGAAGAAGGAGACGATGAGGAGGGTGGTGGTGATGAGGAAGAGAGAGCGGATGGTGCTGAAGAGAATGGCAAAGAAGGTGAAAATGGGCATATAGACTCCACTGATACCAATGGAAATGATCGCAAGCGAGTGTCTGATGTGGGTGCAGGCGAGGAAGCAGAAAGTGATGCACCCGTATTGAAGAAGAAGAGGAGTGACGATGAAGAGGTTGGAGCTGGAGATGTACCAGCGGAGTCTGTCACAGCTGAATAGATAGGATCTGTTACTACAATGTTATTTTTAAAAACATTTTCAACATCTTAGTGTTTTCAAATACCACCTCCCAGACCAAAACATCTCCTGTCGCCTTTTTTTATCCTTTTTGGGATTTGAGTGCTTGGCGACTCATCTCCGTCGTATCTCTTTAACCTCTTATTTCCACATTTACCAGCTTATTTTGTTGGATGTTTACATTACCTTCTATGGTTGCATTAAATGAGGTTAAGGAGGATTGCACTTAAATGGAGATTAGACTGTGCTTTGCTGCCAGATATGAATCGTTGATAAGTCAATCAAATAGGAATGACTATTATGACAGAAATTTCATTCTCTAGGGAAAGGTTCTAATACTGAATGGCTTTCCTCGTATATCTGCAATAAAATTTTATTTCTCTTCTATCAGGCATTCTTGTTATAAATGAACATAATCCATAAAGTATTTGGGCTAAAATAAATGTTTTTGAAATTACTACTAGAAGTTTTCTCTTTTTTTTTCTTACAATCGTCTATCAACATTACTTATTGGTATTTAAGCTTGAATGTCTCAGTTTAGATAGACGTATGAAAAAGGTTACCTGTAATTCATCCATAAAATGAAGATCTTATTTAATATCAAGTAGTTTAGGTTAAAATTCAGGAAATGAATTACACAGAGATATTTCGTGACCTCCAATACTTATAGCAAAAGAAAAAAAATACGCGGGGATCAATTTGTGAGTCCTCGTAACCCTTGGATTGCATGCGAAACTCAATCGGCAGAAATTTCATGTTGTCACAAATGAGTGATTGACTTTGTGCCGAAGATGATTAGGACTTTCATTGGGTTAGGTAATACTAGAGATGATACGGTAATAAATATCACATCATTTCAAAAAACAGAGCCGAATAAAGGAATACGTCAACATCACTGACATGTGTGTGTGAAAAGTTCGGATTTATGCTCGTCAATTCGTGCCAGAGAAAAGTGCAGTACATTAGAGTCCATTTAATATCGTCGAGGTCTAATATCATATCATAAAATGCATGTTTACTTCCAGCAGTGATTTATGATGGCTATTGATGGCAACTCCACTTTATTATTGCGCAAGAGTTTAGTAGAAATTTACCGGTACCATCAAGATTCTAGTGAACTGACAGCTCCATAAGACCTATTAATGATTGTGTCTTACTGGGCATTGATCGCACTACGGAAATACTACAATCAAATGGCAAAGTCTCATACTAAGCTACTAGAAAAAGTTTGTTGTGTTTAAATGCTTCTTATACATCGTATTCTACGTCATGCATGTGTAGTTCGATCCCATACTACTAAGGCTAAAATACCCGGATAAGGATTATAGCCTTTGTTCGTTGGTGTGGTTGTGTTCCGACTCGCTATGTAATTCTTGGTGGTTTAGTATCCGGTACATAACAGCCATAGCATAATAAGGTAATATTAGTTTTGGCGTTGATCAAACCCACCCCTCGTGGCGGGATGCGCCTACGCATTGGTGTTCAACGTGATATCGTGGAGGCGCTTGAATGCGAGTTTGGTCTATACGGTGACTTGAGTTGAACACTTATCACCAAGTCAGTGCTAGTTATCTTACCCAGATTTCTCTGGTAGCAATTTACCGACGCCGGAGGAATGGTGGGCTTGGTAAGCCTGGGAGGCAGCTGCTGATTCGAGCCGGCTTGTCACTGCAGCGCGTCCACCACTGAGCCGCTGTGCACCCAGCCATAGCATATTAATGTATGATAGAGACATCATAAGCGCAATGTTAGAACCCCATATAAGATCAGTAACGACTTGAATTCAGTTATGATAGTGATCTCAAAAGAAATGAGTCTTAATATTCTACAACGAATACTAAATACATATTAATAATATAAAAACTTGGCTTTATAAATGAGCTCATATTTGTAGTGGAAAACATCACTTTACTGTAAAGTCTCTTTTAGAAAAAATAGAACGCTGCAATGAAACCCTATTATTATCGTTTACCTCAAATGTTGCTTTTCAGTACAAAAAATCTTCGAGGACCAGTTGGCAATTTTATACTAATCTTGGAGATTATGCATAATTTAGGAGAAAGAATAGCTGAGGATTGTGCGCAACAGTTTAGTCACTGTTGCGATTGTGTTTTTTCTCTGATATTACTAGAATAATTAAATGAACATTTTTAATGGAATTTTGAAAGCGTTAGTTATAACTACGCTAGATTTGATCATTAAAATTCTAGAAAACAAGACTTCCAGTAGAGAAATTTGGTCGATTTCGAGTTTAGATGACAGTGAACAGTCTGTATTTAATTGGTCGGACTGTAATCTATTGCTTGTAGAGTGTCATGTGGCAATTGATGAAGACAATGGTGGCAATTGTGGATTGTCGGAGCATAAAAGAATGAACAAGCCACCTGCCTTTCATGCCATTCAGCCGGCTATTCAATTCGGGTGTATGTTGTTCTTCTCAGTCTGGTGCTAGAAATATTAACTGGGTGAGATTTGAATTTGAAAAAGTGTTACGAAACATGTTAGGTGCACGTGACTTCGTCAATAGAAAACAGTACGATTGGGATGGAAGCATGCAAAACGGGTAACGAAATGGCACGTTTCAGGTGAATGTGATAGATAAATGCAATGTAATGCACTGTTAGTAAATTTTTGCGTTATACCGTGGCTGTTTCATTTCGCGTTTGCATCAGTATACTAAGTTATGGCCATGAAAAGATTAACGAATTAAGTTGTGAAATTTTAGCAGATCAGTTCCATCCCCAAGCACTATAAAGAGACTTTTCGAGATGGTCGATTAAAATACCAAAATAAGGTTGAGCATTAAAAAATTTGCGTACATGTATTCTCAATATATAGAAGAATGGTGGCGAAACGAGTGACGAGGGAGTACGAAGAACATTGACACTTCTATCTTAGGTCATAAGAATAAGACGACATGATAAAGAGTGAAATAGTAGCATATTCAGTATGCAAATTGATGTTCGCCTTGCGCTTAAAGCGATGCAATCAAATAACAAGAGGAAGTCGGCAGCACAGAGTGAATAGTTCATAGAGAATACAAATCGCAGATTAAAAGAAGACGTAGTATTTGTAAGAGCATCTGGTGTAAGAAGTCAATCTACATGAACGAGGACTGCGGATTAATGAAGACCTGTGAAAGTATCTATGGAATATTGTTCTCTTATTAGATATACTCTCTACCGTAAATGTCATTCAGAAAGTCATAGATCTGATGACGACATTGGCTTGTTGAAGCAGAACGTTTGAATATTAAAAAATTGAAGAAAGCTAGTGAAATTGTACAACTACGTGTTCCAGTCTGTTAAAATACTGAAAAAAAAGATGCTGAGAAAATTCGAAGATGCTCGGTTGTTTCGTGAAATCGTTCAAGCATCATAAAACAATAATAACGATATATATGGAATTTCCAATTTGTTCATTATTTAAATATTTACAGCAGTTTTAAATGTGAAGCAGCTCACCTTTTGCTTTGAGACGTGCTAATTATTCATTCTGAATATTTGTAATGCTTTAAAAAGAAACCATTAGTGAATAACTGCTTCACCACTGATTTATATAATTATATAAAGTTGTTTCAAGTGCAATCGTGGTTTCAAACATTCAAGTTTTAATCACTGCGACTAATTTCGAACACACTTTGAGAAATCAAAGCAAGAATCATCAGAATCGAAGCATCTTTTCCAGCTGAAGATAAGTTTTCACTTACCATAACTCAAAATCAACTAGTCTCTGAAACCAACCTAATATCAGGTCCTACTTCAAAGTTCTGTCCGTTTCGATGCGAACAAGTCTCGACACGTAAGTACATGTTTATTTGTTCCATAGTCGGTACTATGTGTTTATCGCTTAATGTACACATACTTACACATACAGATGAACTACAATGAGGTTGATCAACGTTACTTCTATGTGGAAAGCGATGGTGTACTCACAACTATTGATAAAGTGCACTTACTTTTTTTTTACGAGTTTCAATCAGGAAAGAATTTTGCAGGAGCTTGTATAATTTTATTGAAAGTGTTTGGTGAAGGAATTGTTTCTGTTGAGATATGCAGAAATTGGTTTGAAAAATTTGAAACCCATGATCCCGACCTTCCAGATAAGTCACGTTCTGGGCAACCTTTGATTAACGACAATGATGCTGGGGCCATGTTGGATCAAGATCCTTCTCTGACAATATTGGAGATTGGAAGAAGACTTAATTCAGCTCAGCAAATGATTTTGAACCCCATTCGAAAGATAGGTGGCTCGTGTGGAAATATTCAAGATCGTTGCCATATGAATAAAGTGAGAGGAATTCGGATGACCAAGAAATCATGTGAATATATTTGCTCTATCTTGTTCGAAGAAAAATCGAGCCTTTCTTAAGCCGGATAGTAATTGAGACTGAAAAGTGAATTACCTACGAAAATATTGTGATAAAGAGGATATATCATGAGCTTGGAAAATTTAGGTTTTCCATCTCTAAACAAAATTTCACTCTGAATAAGAGAATTCTCTATATATGGTAGGACGTTGGAGATTCAGTATATTATGAGTTCGACAATGATTATGGAATCCTCTTGACAGTTTAAAAAATCAAGCGCTATTCGAATATTCAAGATCTTTAAAAAAATATTCAGGCTACGTGAATCCTTATAGCGTATAAACATTTCTAATATTTGTTAAACAGTGTACAATGGGTGTTTCAAAACGTGATAGTCACCGTCGTAGTTCCTCACCACTGCAGGCAAACAAAATACTCATCTGCACTTACGATATGAATGGGTTTTGCAACTCTCTTAGAAGACATTTGATTGCAAAGTGATGGCTTTGAAAAAACACCCTCATAAGGTTTTCTCGGATTTCTGTGGAAAAAATTATTGGTAGATGTCTGCTCTCAAAAGCACTGTTCCTACTTGATTTTTAGTGCTAATCGCAGGTCAAATGAGGAACCGTCGAATGACCACGGCTCGAAGGGTTTGTAGGTTAGCATGACAGCAGTTCATTATTCTGCTTTTTGGCTAATTATATTTTTGAATATCAATCCTATTAATCATTATCGAAAATAAAAAACGAACAAAAATCAACTACAAAAAACATTTGGAAACATTAGAAATAAATGTTGGTGTTGAAAAAAACTTAATAATCGATTGAGGTGCAGCTCATTAGATCTGAAATAAAAAGTTCAACGACAATGTAACACTAAAAGTAAGATAATAGACCAAATATTGCCAAAAACTGGTAAAAATACTTTCAAAGGTAGCAAGAAAAAGGCAATGCAAACAAAATAGTCACTCTAGGTTTATTAGATGTTTGTTCGTTGCTTCTTTTCTTAGCACTACACAAGGTTGATATACGTCAGCTTTTGACAAATTATTAACGAGATTATAACGAATATTCTTCATATCGAAAGTACCTAGTGTTTTTGTGACTTAAGGGGAGTGTGTCGCAGCGGTGGAGCTGCAACTGTGATACGCGTGAACGAAACAGGTTCGTGGCCTCCTCTAGGGACAAACAAAGATCGCCATCCCTACAGGGTCGCTAAATTGGTACCAGAAGAATCACAGAATAAAAATGGATTGGTAATAGTCTTCAACTCAAATCACACTCTAGACCAGGGTCGCATTCAAACTCTTCTGCGGTATTACGTTAAACATGATTGCGTAAACGCATCCCGCAACAGGGATTGATCAACATGAAATCTTATCTATTTGACTTAGTGCTCCTAGAAATTTCTCTGTGCTTTAGGCAGCAAGCACTCTTATTTCAAATATATTCAGTTGACAACTGACATTAGGTTAAATTCGCTAGTATTATCAAAGTGTTCGCAACTCTCTACGCGCACTCTCTGCCTTCCAGGTAAAAGCGACAGTAGCAGACGTCGAGGGCATTACACATCGTACAGCAATGAATCAAATATCTGTTGTTTTTCATTGCTCCTCACCTTATGCACTTCAACACCACCTAGAGAGTAGGGGTTGGCCAGCTTTTTATTGAAAAATTCGCTCACTGACCGACCACAAAGGCAGCAGTAGTAAACATTTCAGACTGTAAACATCAAATAAGAAATCAATGCTCTTTATCATTCTCATTTACCCTTATGTATTCACAGGATTCACTAAAGTTAATGAGGTCGTTCGCTATTTCTTTTTGCTAAAGTGTAATCCTTGGTATTTCTGATTCGGAGTTTTTGTTTATTCCTCGTCTGTCCAACGTAAAAATGCTAAATCATCACCGCACCATCGGTTATGATTCTCCACCACTCATTTCTTACCCAGTTTTCTGTAATTATACAGAATCCACAGAGTCTTGCTATTGATTGTTACAATTGCGTCGATTTCAAATGGAGCATTGTGAATCTGGACACACACAAATCATGACCGTAGGGAATATTGATAAGTCAAAAACCTAATTGTAATTCACAGAGAGAAAAAAATAGTATTGGTTAGAATGTTCATATTAGCATAGTAGGCAACATAGCACAGAAATAAGGAGGCTCAGAGTCCCACTCTTCTTGTATAAAAAACCCCTCGAGTTTCTCATCGTTAGATTTTCCTTGTACGTCTCCATAACCTCTGCGATTGTATTTCTTTCAAAAGGCCTCTCACGGCTCATTATTGTCTCTCTACTTAATCTTCAAATAAAGATATTTTATTAAAGTGTATCTATAACGTCTTCACTACACACTTGTCAAATCACCCTTTCTCCACATACAACGAAATCAAAACAACTGGCGACCACGGCATTTCAGCATTATGTCTGCTACGGATAGCTCTCTTCTACGCCGACAGATAGGTTTCTTCAAACAAATTCTGCAAAGACATTTGTCCAATCTGGAAAATGTTCTTGCTCAATATAAAATTCGCCTCGAACAGGTACAATTTGAGCATCTCGATAATATCGAGATCGAATCTTTACGCAACGAAACTACTACTATTCGTACATCTATACTACATACTTATAATAAATTAAACCAACTACATGAGGATTGGCTGCAACTGCAAGATTCCAACAGAAACGAACGCAAGCTATTCGAAGACTACATTCAAAAATATGGCGATTACCGCGACAATATTGCATCTGCTGTTCAGCGACTGGAACAATTGGATTTTCTACTGAATTCTATAGATACGGAATTTACCCTCCGAGGCCTATCTATTCCCTCCGATTCGTCAGAAAAATTGTCCGACAAAGACGAATCACCTCCAGCACATTATACTGTTCCTAATCCGTCCTCTCTCCCACGAGATACCTCTCTACTCAACTTCGTCGATGCATCAATCCTCTCTAAACTAGAACTTCCCACTTTTGATGGTAATCTTCTGGACTATCCGGAATTCTTTGCTCGATTCGCTACTCCCGTCGACAATAAGCCACAATTGGACGATTCCACTAAATTCTCGCTGCTCAAATCTTGTTTACGCGGACGAGCCCTGCATTCAATACAAGGCCTCTCCATTACTCCAGGTAACTATCATATTGCTAAAGATATACTTAAAACATTATATGATGATAAGGTCACAATGCGTCATATTATTTTTACCAAATTGTCTCAACTACCCCCATGTGACCCTCAGGGTCGACAACTCCTCTCACTTTACAATCAAATGTTTTCCCTCGTACGACAATTCACTAGTAGCTCTAGTAATTGAAAAATTGTCCTTCACGTATTCGATGTACATTCTGCTCTAGAAAACACCATTCCTCACTATGTTTTACACGGTCCCGTCAATTCGAAGTAAAGCGCCAACAGTCTTCCTCTACCACACAACATAAACCAACCATTACTCAAAAATGCTTGTCGGATCAAGCTCACTCAATAACAGAATCTTCCATGCAAGAGCTATCCGGTGAGGTAACATGTACTGCGCAACCGGAGAATAATACCCCCAACGCTTCCACGTCTAGTACAAATACAACGAACCCCCTAATGTGTGCTAGGGTTACACTCTTCAATCCTACGGATAGTTCTAAACAAATCATCATTATCGCTTTCTTGGATCCCGGATCTACCAAGTCTTATATTCTCGGTGAAGTAGCTACACGTTTGGAGTTACAAGCCATTGACCACGAGGAGGTAGATGTATCAACATTTGCAAATGCAGACCCAGTACACTTACATTGTACTAATTATACAATAGGACTACAAACTACACAAGGAGATAAGTATTTATCTGTGAGAGCGATCCCACACTTAACTGGAAAAATTCAGCACGTTTTATGTATGAAAGACCACTTTTATGACGGAAATTGTTTCCTTGATAACTATTCAGAGCCAGCATTACTTATTGGCATAGACTACTTCTGGGAAATTATCCTATCAGACGATTTTTATTATCAACAGCTTCCAAACGGATATCGACTACACCATACAACCTCGAGGTACACTGTACAACTTCCCTTTAAAAGTAATGCATCATCTTTACCGACTAACAAGCAATTGGCACTCAGTCGTCTCCGACGTCTACACCAATCATTTCAAAACTCGCCAGAACTTCTACAGCAATATCATTCCGGTATCATTGAACATTTACAACAAGGGATAATTGAATTGGTCTCAGAAAATCATCCCACAGAAAAATGTCACTATCTACCTCACCATGGGGTAATCAAAGGATCAGGAAGTAATCAAAGCATACGACGTGTTTATTGCTTCTGCTAAAACAAAAGGTCAAAACAGTCTAAACGAAGTTCTTTACCGTGGACCAGTTCTATTGCCGGACTTAGTAGGAATACTCCTTAGAATTCGCTTCTACCCTATTCTCATCTCGAGCGACATAGAAAAAGCGTTCCTTATGATTAGCCTTCATCAAGAATGCCGAGACTACACTCGCTTCTTCTGGCTACGGCGTCCTACAGAACCACCCACGACGGATAATCTTGTCACATATCGATTTACAAGAGTGCCATTCGGATTAATAAGTTCCCCATTCCTTTTGGCAGGAACAATTCACTATCATCTTACAGAATATGACACTCCAATCACCCGACAGATACTCCGTAACAAATACGTGGATAACGTCTTCCATGGAGTAAACACTGTTAGAGAGGGATTAGAATTTTATCGCATATCCAGACAAGTTTTTAGGAAGGCCGGAATGAATCTAAGAGCCTTCATCAGCAATTCGAGCCATCTTAACAAATTTTTCGACGAGACAGTAGACGATGGTCCCATCCAGAAACTTCTTGGTATAAAATGGAACATAGCAACAGACACCATATCAATCTCATTCCCAGATCCACCAGAGCATACATGTTGGACAAAACGAAAAGTCCTTACACATATTGCGAAAATTTTTGACCCGCTTGGATTTCTGTCTCCGGTCACGCTTCAAGGAAAACACTTTCTTCAGTCTCTTTGGAATGAAAAGACTTCGTGGGATGACACCCTATCACACGATACATCCACAAAATGGTTGGAAATCATTTCTTCCTGGTCATCACCATTGACCCTACCCCGTTTAATATTCTCTACAAAAAATTCAACAGAAGACTCATATGACCTTCACATCTTCACAGATGCCTCTCACTTAGCCCTTTGTGTAGTAGCATACATCGTCAAGTATAACCAAAATACATCTCCAACCGCATCATTTATCATGTCCAAATCGAGACTGACGCCACTCAACAAACCAGTCACTATTCCACGACTTGAGTTGGCAGCACTCACGATGGGAGCAACACTGCTTACCTTCATCTTGACTCACCTTGAAGTGGAGATATCCCGAAAATTCCTTTGGACGGATAGCAATGTCGCTATAGCATGGACTAAATGCAAAGGAGTTCTACCGATTTTTATCAAAAATCGTGTGAAGGTGATACAAGAAAACGCATTGTACGCCCGCATTCGACACATACCAGGACACCTAAACCCAGCCGACATTGGCACAAGAGGAGCGACGATGAAAGAATTGTCAGACATTCCCTCCTGGTGGAATGGTCCTACCTTTTTAACAGAAAAGGATGAAACGAAGTGGTTTAATGCCGAAAATAAAAAACAGGTAGAAACAAAGAATCTCACTCCAACTACATCAGAATCAGAGCCCGATCCTACCCCGACATTCAAAGCAGTCGATAAGGCACCCGGATATTCATCTCCAATTGACCTCTCACGTTTCAGCTCATGGAAACGGTTAGTCAGGACAGTTATGTTAATATTGATGTTTATAACAATGAAGTCAAAAAAGGCCAGGACACATTTTGGACAAACTCGAGTAGCACTCCTAGATCGAACAGAAGTTATACTATTCCGACTAGCGCAATTATTATGTCCACCATCAACTGATGAACACCGGCAACTTAAATTATTTTTCTGTAATACTACCCTTCTTTGGAAATGCAAGGGAAGGATCGATAATGCTAATTTACCTCAGGCACTATCACACCAATATTTCTTCCTCGAAAAAGTCGTATTACAACCCTATTTATACTCAATACACACACCATCAACAATCACTGTGGAGTAAATCATACTCTCACCTTGCTACGACAACAAGTATGGATCCCAAAGGGAAGAGCCACCGTTGAAAGGGTGCTCCATAATGAGTGTTATCACTGTAAAAGGTATCGAGCAAAACCTTTTGCCTTGCCGCCTTTTCCCCTCTATCCCACTCGAAGAGTAACACCACCCCAATATCCGTTTGAAAACGTCGGAATGGACTTCCTAGGACCCATGCAGTATAAAACGAATGACGACACCACTGACAAATACTGGATACTTTTATTTACTTGCCTAAATTGTCGTGCAATTTATGTCGATGTTGCAGTCGACATAACTACAAAAACAACACTTCACATTCTAAGACGTTTTATAGCAACCGTTGGATGCCCTACCTGGATTTTATGCGACAATGCACAAACATTCAAAACAATTAATCAATGTTATTCCTCTTTACCAGAACACCACATTGACGAAGATATTATTGATTATTGTGTAAACAAGCGTACAACGATGAAATTCATCCCTAGTCTCAGTCCATTTCAAGGTGGCATCTATGAAAAAATGGTTGACATATTTAAGAAATCATTTACACATGCAATCGCTCGCCGTCTATTGGACATAGAAACTATTAAAACATTGTGCAAGGAAGCAGAAGCCATCGTTAATACACGGCCACTTACATATTTCTCAGACGAACTAGGCTATACTCCATTGCGACCCATAGACTTTGTAAGACCTTTCTCTAAACCTGCTGGTCTATTCCCACAGGAATATGAGTCAGATTGGACTCCATACCAAACGACCAGCGAATCACTTTTAGACAACTGGAAACAAACCACAGCGGCATTGGATCGATTCTGGCAGAGATGGACCACAGAATATCTAACAACACTGCGTGAACAATTCCAGACCGAGCACTCTATTCCTAGATCCCACGAAAATCAGAACCCACAGGTGGGAGAGTTTGTGTTGATCCACGACCCTGTCCTCCATAGAGGACAATGGAAAATAGGAGAAGTCATCGGCTCTAACGACGGTTTTACTTCGATCAGCAGAAATACGTCTACCCTCAAAAAGGACAATCACTCGCCCACTTAACCTAATTTATAAATTGGAAGTACATCATCAAAGCTCCAAACAGCAGGAAGATAATGATGAAACATCGACATCCAAACCTCGTTCAACACACCCAATGGTGACACGATCACGATCTCGAAATAAATCATTGTCATTCCTTACACTGGTGGCATGTATAACCATCTGCTCCACTACTAATATAACAGAGAACAGATGTCCAGAAAACACTTATAATGGAATAACTATTTTATACGCCAGCAACTGCGTTTCCTCGGGGCTGGCCATCGCTAAATATTCTACGGAAAGTAAATTTCAATTTTGTTGGATACCAATATCATGCCCACTGGGACATATCCGATTTGAAGTAACATATTCTCTACAACCTAATAATAATGGTTCGTTATGTGGGGAAGTGTGTAAATGTCCAAACTGGACTACGAGTTGCTCATTCGCCACAGGAGCAACAACCACACGATCTCAAGTAGCCCTGCTGCCCACTGACTTACGCATATTTCGACCAAAAGAGGTATGTTCCTTTAACAGAACTCGAGAAGAACATTGTGATCCCACAAAGAGACTGGGTCTTTTCAATCAAATCCAACTGTACGACGACAATCTATTACTCGTGGAACATCTGGAAGTAATTTTCCGAAGGAATGTGACGAAAAATGATTTAATTTGCATCGACCAAAAGGGATGGAAACGAAATCCAACCCGACGCATAACAGGAACAGCGGAATTCTGTAATTCCCATGCTTGCCATCCCAGACCCACATTGTTTTGCATCTATGATAACCCCACCGCACTTTTAATATACAATGCCACGGACTATGATTTCAACGGAGAAATCCCTATCAAAGCATGGGGAACCGTTGCAAAAACATATTATGGATATCACGCAAGCCATAATAAAGAATACGAATCTCCTACAAATTCCCACATTACCTCTAATAGATTTAATCGATCCCCAATTTTTTCTGCTAAATGCAGCAAAGGCGGATTTTTAATACATAGTACTAATACTCTCGACAGAGTACAAGCTTGCGTGAGACAATATTGTGTCTTCTTGAATAACCTAACGCAACAACCTATTCTTTTTCCTAACTCACTCGTTATGTATGATTATCAGGTCTCCATTAAAGTATGGTAGTCTTCCTCACTCGTATATGAGGATCACATATCGTGCATAGCTCATCCTATATGTGAAGTACTCCGTTGTACTATATGTTGGGAATTCCTCTATAATACTCAATGTTGGACTGCACTCCAAATATTAATAATGAGTACCTTCTTTTTCCTCATATTATTCTATCTTCCAGGAATTAGTCTGTTTGGTAAACTTCTATACATTCTTCTACATAAAATCATCCACATAATCAAATTGGGAGGGACTGGCCTCTACAGACTTATCGGATCTAAGTCTTCAGGGAAATATCGAACATTACCTATCCAACGCTACATTAACAGAAGAAGAAGGATCCGGCCCACTGTAATAGTGAGCCTTGTGTCAGCAATAATGTTGATCCCTTATATAAATCCATGTTCAGACACTATTTCCATAACTGGAAGTCAAGCATCATGCGTCATTACACAAAAAATTGAATCATGCACCTTTGATATGACCACTATACTCACCTTGCGACCTCTTCAACAGGAAAGTTGTTTAACACTCAGGAACTATCAAAACAAGATTATGGCTTTACTCTCTATTAAAGTCAATGGAATAGTTTTTCACTGTAAGAAAAGAATCGAGTTCTTCACACGTGACCACCGGATCACGTCTGAATCTATTCATCGATGTTGGTTGGCGGGTAGCTGTACATTTGACACTTGCGATAATATCTCACCTGATAGTAAGATACCCGAATTTTCGGACATAGCAAATAACAGTACAGGATATACATATTGTTCAATGAGTTGCGGAGGCCTTCTATGTGATGGATGCCTTCCTGGACAACCCGGTTGTCTCTTTCACCGACTCTATGCCACACCTAACAGCGAGACTATTTATACAGTCTTTAAGTGCCCTGTATGGGAACAGGTGGTGGACGTGGAAATAGCACTCCTACAAGGAGAACTCACAAGTACCACCAAGCTGCAGCTTCGTCCGGGTCAAACAGAGGTTGTTGTTCTCTGTTTGGAACGATCTTCGTTTCAGCCTCATTGGAACAATAACACCAGCATTACCCATATTATCGTCAACTTTCATCAATGACAATGTTTCAATGTTTCAATGTTTCTCTCATTCTACTTATCTCATCATGAGAAAATCTATACATTCTCTGTTTGTCGATGCTCATATGCACCCGTAAATCCTTTGCTGATTTCAAAATATATTGGAAAAGTTTCAAAAACAACGCAATGCAGATTTTTCATATTTGTAGAGATTAGCAATATTAATTAACACGATTCTAGAAGTGAACTCATTTTATCGATATTTCAGGAGTAATTTTCTAAGAGATTCAAAAAAAAGATCAATAAATGAATTAAGTTAATAAAGCAACGTTGGTAATACAGTACGAATCGTAGTGCATAGTACTTTTAGTAGTGGGTTCAGTCGAATGAAAAGATGTTAAGATTCATGGGCGCTTATCATGCCCTACTAGGGATGCACGACATAAGGACGATTCACTAGAATACATTCCGATGAAACTGCTTTCCTCATATATGACGTGATTTCTCGTGATCTGCTACAGGATAGCGTGCATCGAATTTTCTAAGTGGTTGAAGTATTTGATTTGTCTCAAAGCTATCATTAATGCATCATATGCATTTATCATATAGGTTATTGCAGTGTTGGTGCTCAATTGACGTTCAGAACAACATTTGCATGCATGCGAACGGATACATATATTAAGAAAAAATTATACTATATGACATAGTCGTGATTTTGTTCTATTTTGCAACGATACTATACTGTCCATAGTTGTGCTGCGCTTGCCGCAAAACTACCGAGGTAGTGTATTGGATCAACACTGCAGACCTGATATCTGAAGTCCGGGTTCGAGTTCTGTCTCAGGTTCCGAGTTCTGAGTTCAGCACAACTACGAGCAGTATTTTACATGAAATTATTGTAGGAGGAGAGTACTTTGGTAGTGCAAACAAAAAGCTTCTTTCACTTATTATGTTTTCGTATGAGGAGTTATTTCTTATGGTCCAATCTTTTTCCGGCATTCCTTGTTGTGCGATTTAAGCACTACATATGATGTGGATAAGCTCACAAATGAACATTACGAATACACAATATTGAATTATGAATAATACAAACATTTTGAAAGTGTACAAAGTACTATTAATTTCATTGAACATTTCAACAAATGGAAAGCACTTTTTGAGAAAGCACTGCACCGTCAACAATGCGTTAAAACAGAAAAGTCGACGAAAGCAAAAAGATATTTATAGTAATCGTTAAAATTCATGTCAAATTGATCCCACGTCATTCTATTTGCATAAAAACCGGAATGCAGCACTTTTCACACTTTTTAGCTCATGAGGAAAAATCCTGTTAAGAACACATAATGCGTTACAATGATGAATAAATAGTTGGTGAAGCTTTTTGGAGAATAAAACTTCAACATCAAAAATCCAACGAGAACGAGAAGAAATCTTTCAAGAGCTCACAAACGGGGATTCGTAAAATACTACAGAAATCAGAGAGTGATGTTGAATTGAGGTTTAGTTTTGCTAAAACCAGAATTACGAAGAGGAATGTCAAAAATACATGCCTTTTTCTGCCTGTTTTTTGTAATTTTCAATCGACAGGCCAAGCAGATAATTGCTATCGTAGTTATAAATGTACATTATAGGAGATGCAGTGAACATCTTATTCTGTTGAGACATTTGCACTCTCGATTTCTTTTTCTGAAAACCATGA
>KN716173.1:118060-156908 GCA_000816705.1 Dictyocaulus viviparus
AACTAGCAATGAGGGAAACTTATTTTATGAACCTTCGGAGGAGGCGGCTTGAAGCCAACAATCAAATATTAGCACCTAGAGGGATCATAAAATTTTGAGTGAAATGAAAATGAACATTCAGAAAGTATCATGTGATCATCAACTTATTCTATATCAAATTCCTATTGATAATAACGTTTGCAACACCAGAGCAATCACTCATTACGTGACAAAAAGGCTTTTTTGCTACCAAATTATGTGATGGTAATTTAAAAGTATTTGTAGTCGAGCTTCAGGATGAGGTAGTGATTGTCGATGATGAGAATGGCTTGCCAATCTTAACAGTGATTGTGAAATGTCGACGAGCAGTCGATGAAATGTTAAAGATGGTGTCTAGCTTGCCGGTACGTGCTAACTTCTGTATAAGATGATGAGAAGAATTAATTTCAAGATTGAGCAACACATTTTTTCTAGCACATTAATTCTATTTTGAATAAGCCAACATATGCTTACTACAGATATTTATTTGACTTGTAATACGTTACATCGTAAAAGTGAAAGAAGAGTGGAAAACTAGTAGTGAGGGCAAACCATTCAAAGCCTCAAATCGGTTATATTAAAATACACTTTATTTGATGAAACAAGTTTATAGTCTCATAGTGAAACCATAAACTCATATTTTATTGGCTGAATATATTTGAGAGTTTAAGCTAATTTTTTACTTGCCTATATAGATATTAGAATGGTCCTCACTACTAGTGTAAATTCCAGCGTTATTTCTATTTGTTCCACTCTCGCTAAATCGTCGTCCTAGGTTGTACTCGTTTATGGACAACGCGAAATCCCCGCAATCTCAATACATCAGCATATCTTCTGGTTGGCAATTCCAGAAGACTTCCGCATTGTTTTAGTGTGCACTACAGCGGAATAGCTAGACGATACAATATATTGTATGAAAATTTCAATATATATAAATACGATTCTGGACAATTACATCTTATGCGACTGCTGTGTGAGGTTACATTGAACAGATATGAATAAATGGTAGTCCGAAATAAATAATCGGACGAGAGGAGAAGTCATATTAGCTTGCATGAATTATGATTTTGCAAAGGATCGATGAATATAATATGTAGGATATCTGTGGCACTGTTGGGATGATCTGTATTAACGACTCATATAAAATCAATAATCACAAGGAAATAATCTTAAGAGCTTAAAAGAGCATTGATTTAGGACCCAAACGAATGTTACATTAATCAATCAAATTCCGCGTACTTAGCTCAACATCGACCGATTACAGAGCTGTTCCTGTGAGGAGCGCTTATCTATTTGATCTATTGATTTTTTTAGTTTCCTGTTACTGTGAGAAATATGTCAATTAAATAAGATGATTTTGTCAGATTAAGGACGAGGATGCCTCCTGAAGGTAAGATGTTATAAAGGCTGCGAGAAGTACCTGTACGCTATGCCCTACAACTCTGAGAAAGTCGACGGTATTATGGTCGTGTCCTGAAGCTGTGCTCTTTTGCATATTTTTAATGCTTTATACTCTTAATAATAGAATCATGGTTGTTACTTTAGAAGAGGTTTAGAGGTTAGAGATGGAAATAGTAGAAGGCTAAATATTGGTATAGAAGCTTTCACTGAGCAATTCCAAATCACGGAGGGATGTGAATATAGTTTCATCCTTTTTCACTAGGACGATCAGCAAATCATCACTACAATGGTGATGCGTTATGAAGCCCTTGTATGAGGGGCTAAGGCAGCTTTAGCATGGATTTTCAGTCGCTCCACAGCTCTTCAGTCGGGTCTCTATTTATTTTCCAACAACTCGTTTTTCTTTTCTTGGGCAACGATAGAAAATCTTCTCAATAATCGAATCTTTGTACGAAAAAGACGATAATCCGATCCCAGGTATAACAATGGTTTACTGAAAACAAACTTACGATGGGTAGATGTGCTACTAGGCGATTTTCATGCTCGTTTCGTCCTTTGGTTTCAAAATTTTCTACTTTGTATTCATTTTTGTTTGTCATTCTTCGTGATCTTCTTGATTACACTGTTTCTTATTTTAGCGTAATACTCGCATTAAACATATGGAAACTCGTGACTCACAAGATGACTGCTCTATTTTTATGGATGTTTTGGTGGAACTTGAGCTGGAAATGGGCACGTCAGCAGATGATGCCATTAAGGCTATGAAGGAAAAAGAGCTAGAGGTACGTTGATTCCGGAGCGTATTCTCAGGAGACACGACTTATTAACGACATTTTTCATAGAAGATTTTGAGGCTATAACAATTACTGTTACATACCACACAATTGCTACCTGAATAGTGCGCCATGATTTTGAGTTTGATAAGAAATGCGGAGATGATGGAATGCATATTTTCTATAACTAACAACAACTAACTTTTAACAATTCAATGTTGTGTATTCTTCTTGGTGATTCCAGCGCAATTCTAAAGATATTAGAAGTAGAAATGACATGATTATTCAGTGTGCAGAATCACAATGTGATTCGATTCCGCGTTAAGCTGCAGCACCTCTGCTCGTATCGCTACCTGCGATGTCATAAACTTAAAACTTCAATAATTCCTCATAGATATATGAGAAGAATATTAATAATATATGAATATTATATATGCTAATGAATGAAAGGTTTATCCAGTCAAGAAGATAGAATGCTTGCTATAAGTCTTTTACATAAATTGAAGCATTATTCAAGGCATCCCTTTAGTTTTTGTGACTTTTCAGAGAAAAAAATTACGCATTCCAGTTTCACAAAGTTTCGTTCACTATCAAACCGTTGGTTGTGGAAAAATATCTTGAGCCAGGATCAAATGGTATTTCTTATCATCTTTATTAATTAGTTCCTCGAAATTTAATACTACCATCGTAGATCATTCAAGAATTTTTAAAGTTATAAATCTTGATAGGAATGGTTTTACAATTGTGGCCTATTTTATTTCATTTAACATTCTCATCAGTATTGCTTGTCGAGACCTCTAATGGTGAAGTTATCAAAATCTAACTACTTATTAAGGAAATGTCTTCCTTTTCAATTTTAGTAAACGCCATTCAATTTCTACTGATAAATCTCCTTTTTTGGATAGTGCTACGGATTTTGATTTCTGTAGAAGGCTTTTGTAGATGCAACTACAGGATGTCAATGGTTCCCCAAAACAATCTATGACTTGGACATTTGCGCAAAAAGGGTGATTATGTACGGTGCCGGCTTGGATGCAGATCATCCGGTAGTGTAATTGCTTGTGAAAAATCTCTAGAAATTTCTGTTGAGTATCTAGCAAAAATGTTTGTGTTACGTTGCTTTTTATACTAAGTAATAATTATTGTAATTCAGGGTTTTAAAGACGCTGAATACCGTAAGAGACGGCTAATGTTCGCCGATATCGCAATGAATTACAAGCAGTAATTATCTTAAAATCATTCTAGATGTGCATTAAGGAAAAAGAATCAGCTGTGAAAAATTAGCAGAAGACTTATGGATTTCAGTGGCGAGTCAATTCCGCGAATTGATTATACCGAAACTGAGAAAAAAACTTGGGGAATCATTTACCGTAAGCTAAAAGCACTACATAAGAAGTAAGTATTAGAAAAATTATGCATATTAGAAATTGTTGTCGCCACTGTAATGAAAGCACAGACATGCCTGTGAAGAGTTTTTGGACAATTTTGTGCTTCTCGAAAAACACTGCGGTTACTCCGAGCACAACGTTCCACAATTAGAGGATATTTGTCGCTTCCTTCGAGGTTAATTCAACTAAAGCCTGAACAGATTTTTGATATTTAATATTTACACCTAAAAAGAGTAGAGTTAATTAAAGCAATTCTTCCATATAAAAGAGAATAGAGAACCACTATGAGTGATAAGAGAGATCAGTTTTCCAGCAAAAACCGGATTCCGTGTACGGCCTGTGGCTGGTTATTTGTCAGCCCGTGACTTTTTGGCTGGTCTCGCGTACCGTGTTTTCTTCTGTACGCAATATATGCGACATCATGCCGAACCCTTTTATACACCAGAACCGTACGTCGCTTAGAATATTTTTCATGCAGTATCATTACACACCACATATGAAAATACATTCTAAGTCCCAAAAAACGGGTAGAAAAATTAGCATAACATGCTTTTTTCCTGATTTTTTTTCATATATAACAGTTTTTCTTTCTATCCTTGTCGAGTTTCTTCAATGAGAAAAAGAAAACGTTTCATAAAGTGTAAAAGTGAAATTTCCTGAGAAAAAAAGAACAGAGTGCGTCACTTACTTACGGATAATCCGTTGGCAGTCAAACTTCGAACCTCAGCGGAATTCGAACCATTATCTACGAATTTCCTCACATTCTACTGATTGCACTATCTAGGCTCTCACTCAGCACGATCAATGTTTCTTTTATTCCAAGTGTGTCTGTAGGACATCTGTAGATGCGCGTTGGAGTCCCGTTAAGGTTTCAAATTCTGCAACAAACTCATCTTTATTGCGGATATAAAAACGAAACGATTATAATCTATCATAGCTAATACAAAATGAATAAAAGTAAAAATGTTTCGTTTGACTTGATTAGTGGTGATTTTGCACGGATATAATTCAAGCATCTAATTAATATATTTTTTTCCATCAAACTATAATCCATATTGAACTATGTTGATTGTGATGGTGAGTGAACAACGGACGCTAAATAATGAGGAATTTTATCAATGTTATTATTATTAAGACTTTCTTTTCGTTGTCACCACGCACCCAAATCGTTTCCTCTGATAAGAAATTATTTACAGCGACACAGTCCACGAACTCATGGGTCATATGGCACTATTTGCTGATCCGGATTTCGCCCAATTCTCACAGGAAATTGGCTTGGCCTCGCTTGGTGCCAGTGACGATGACCTTCAGAAACTTGCTACGGTATGTCATCTACTGTTATTCTGGGTTGAGTTCAACTTTATGAAAGTTATAGGCTGGTTGAAACTGAATGAAATCTAAATTTGTCTTTTCACAACATTCATAACATTCGAAAGGAAGATAGAACTTATGCCAATCACTTCGTAGGCATCACGCATGTCTCATTAGGATCGTATTGAATAAATAGGTTGAATAAAAGCAGATTCTTCAAAATGTTGTGCAGGAAGGATCAGTATTCATCTCATTGTCTCATAAGCACATCTTAGTATTGTTTGCTAATTTCGGTATGAAATTTGCATGAATTTCATTAATTTACAAGAAAATATTTTAACTTGCAGCTTTATTTCTTTTCTATCGAGTTTGGCCTTTCCTACGATGGAAATAACGATTTCTCATGCGTGGATAACAATGCAGAGGCCACTATCAAGTATAAAGTCTATGGCGCAGGCCTATTAAGCAGTGTTAGAGAACTACAGGTATGTTCGTAGAAATTTCTTCTACCAATTGACATAAATACTAAAATCACCTGGATTCCCGTTGATCATTGAAAGTGTCAAACAAGGCATCAGTGAAACCTTCCATTCCTACCTATCGCGCGCGAAAATAGTCCAATTTCTTTCAGCTCTAGAGATTCGATGAGCATCACAATCTCTTTCTAAGGCTTTCACGAGGTAGTCTAACCATCCGACTGGTGATGTTCCTGTAGTGTGTTTGATGTCCCGTGGGATTCAATCACCTATCACTTGCGTCCATCGGTCATCATTCATAAGTACGTGCTCGACCACTTTATCTTAGAAAGCTTTGTGTAGGACTGCGTCTCTAGTTTACAATTGTTGACGTGGATTAAAAATTCGCATTTCGTGTTTCATTTATTTGATACGGAAAATTCCAAGCATAACGCGTTCGATAGAGCGTTGTGCTGCGCTCAGTGATTATTCGTACTGCTTTCATAATGTCCAAGTTGCCGAGGCATGCATTAGGGCAGGAAGAACCGTGGTGTCAAAAGTGAGCTCAAAATTTTTTTCTTTGTTTTTTTCACTACATCTTCGATGCTCTTGAATGTTCACGAAACCGCTTATTCATTTCTGTTAAGCTCTGGTGTCGTCCTTTTCGTTGAGCGTAAATCGGTGTCAGAAACGTATCCATTTTAAAATTCAAAATTTTTTTAAACCTTCGAAGATCGACTACTTTTTAACCTCAGCATTTGTGAGGTAAATATCTTGAATGTAACCTTGTTTAGCAATACTCGAGGTTGGTAAACAGTGTTTTATTAAACACATTCCACTTAAAAAACACTGTTTTCAATAAAACACTGTTACCAACCTCGAGTATTGCTAAACGAGGTTACAGTCAAGATTTTTTTAGATCGATGACGGCGAAAATGGAGTTGTTTCTTATACTCTCGTGATACATCTATGAAGCTTAATCGTTTTCTTAAACATCGTACTCTTGAGGTTCAACTTAGGCCAATTTTTCCAAGAGTGCAGTCAAATTTGGCTAGCACTTCTTTGCTTGCTCGGTGTTCGGTGTAATAACTACAATGCATCGACGATGCGATGTTGCTGACGTTGACCATCAGCTTTCACTCCCGTATCGTCTCATTCGTATTGCATTATAATTTCAACAGTGTCAGTGTATATTTTTGTGAAGTCGTATTGCCTTTTTCTAAGATCAACCACCCATTTAATCAAACACTATCGTTAACCTCGTAGAAAAATTCTCCACTCAGAATTTAAACACCCGATTGAAAACACATCGTGTAAATCTGACCATCATTGCTATATAACGGACCAGCTCATGCATGAAGACGAGACACTCGCCTTTGCTGTTTGATTTGGGAGCCATGGCATATGTCTAGAGCGCCTCGAAAAACTTTCGCACCTGTGTTTTTGATTCTTGAGCTAGGATTTCGACTTTGATTTCGACATTGACCCCGTTATGCTTCTCAACCCTACGTGCGCCTAATGAAGTGTTTACTTTGAGTTTTATTTTTCCATCTGGGTATTGTTTTATTCCAATATATAGGGTACAACCCGTTTCTCAAATATACTCCTCACCGCAAACTTTGCATGAGATCAATTATATGGTACCTGTACATATAATCACCTCATTTATCGCTCGGGCATGTACTGCACTCCTTCGTCATACATATACGGTCGTAGAGACTGTTGCCAATCGAATGGTGTTTCAAAGCAATTGAGGAGATTTGTACTTAGCAAATTCTTTCATTTTGCCCTTTTTATGCATCGCCCAACACCTATGATTACTTCATCAGGTATAAAGGGTAGTATAATATGGATTTTGCTTTCGAGTTTTCGTTTGCAAGCTTATCATTTCCACTGTGCCTTTTGCAAGTTGCAACCGTACCATATCCATTGGAAATAGCTATTTTTTGTAGCAAGTTCCGTGATTCTGTTCGTTCCGCTTCTCCTGTACATACATTATATACATATGACGAAGATAAGGGCTCCTATAAAACCAAATAAACACGTGGAACTTTTTAGATTGAAATATTTTGTGAATTTGTGTAAATACTTATACAAAGAACGTTTTTAAACACAAAAAATTGATGTAGTCTAAAAATTCTTTTTTTTTGAAAACATAATTTAGCATGCTATCGAAGATTCGCCAACAATACTACGTTTCGATCCAGATCGTGTTATAAAAGAGGAATGTCTGATAACTACGTTCCAAAACGTATACTTCTATACAAGAAGTTTTGAAGAAGCACAACAGAAGCTCAGGTAATGATTACTGAGTTTAAGTGCATTGCAAAAAGCGGTAAACTCCCTGTTAATATTACTAATTTGAGATTTCCAATACTGCAATGTACAGTAATCTTTTGGTGTTCTTTCTTCATTTTACCAAAATGACACCAGTCCATATAGTATTACTAAAACCAACCCTATTTTAATCTTCCTCAATTACTACCGTGTTTGGACCGTCTTCACAGATTGTGTAGCCTCAGCATTAAAGTCATTGAACAACTGCTTTTCTTAAAGAACTTTGAATTAATGTCGGACAACCATTTATAAGGAAGCATGTCAGAAAATCTAGCTTCACATAACGCGGAACGATCGTCTAATGTGTTCTTTTTGATCTACAGATTCGTCGAGTATCAAAATCTTATTCAAAGGCAGTGATTAAGACTAACCATCTGGCCGGTGGCTTTTCTGCAATCTATTCAATACGCAATAGAGTTCTAGTATCCACGGGTCATCATTAATAAGAAGCACACGTCCAAATAAGTTGGCAGTTCTGTATTCTTTGTTCTCTGCACTACATCCACAATACTTTTGTGTGTTCCGCAAGCCGCTCAATTCTTTCTACTAAGATCTGGTACAATGTCGTCCATCATATCAACTTCACCACCTACATAAGGTTAAACTCAAAACCACTATTGCCTGGTAGGTGGAACCCCTCTATTCACGTTGATTATGATATTGTTTGACACCGGAGTAATTTTGGTAGTGAAATTCTTGTATAACTCTTGAAGAATTTTGACTAATTATTTATGAAGTAAAAAATTCTTACTTGGTCAACGATTCAATGATTACCTTTGCACCAAGAAAGCAGAAAACATTTTTGATTTTGACGAGGGTAAGACAGAGTCGCTTTTTGTATTCTTGTGATACTTCGATGAGTCTCGTGACGTGACGTGATTATAGTAAACCGTTCTAACCGCTTTTCAGAACTCAACCTTGACATCTGGTCTTATTCTTTCTTAAACGACCTCTCTGCAGTTTCTATTCGTTAGCTGTGCCAAATGGATAGTAGTTGAATGAAGGAATGGATTTTAGCATGAATCTTCAGCTCCTTTCGAGCATTTCCTTGGTTATCGCAGGAATGCGTTCTGATTTTTTGAATTGGAGAACTGAATCATTTTCCAGCAGTCGTTATGTATGGAAAGGATCTCGTGGAGAAAATATCTATCGTAATCGACTTCTTTTCATGCAATGATAGTGTCTTTTCTAGCTGGACTTTGAAACACATCTCTACCAATAGAAAGCATAATCAAATTCAGTACAGAACGATGGTACTGCTGATGTGTCAAAAACATCATCATGTGTTAATAAGAATGCGGTCAATCTATGCGTGTGCCGGTCGTTCTGTTTGATGATTCATGTGAATGACCTTTTCCTTCACAAAGAATGATTTCCTATGAAGAAGGCGTATTGTGTGCAAGAACCAGTAAAGCGCTTAGCTCTTTTCATTTCGATATTCTGATCTTTTCTGATCGTTTTGTGTTTTCAATCATTACTCTCATTATCATTCCAAAAACTCCAGCAACGAATTTGTAATGGGATTTTCATTTCAAATAACCTTTTTCGACTGATTGTAAAATGCGTTTGTTTTCATCTGTTCTATTAGTTGGTAAATAGTGATTGAATTTAATGATTTTCCTATGAGGTCGTATATGGAGATGGAGTATGGCTGTACGAGGAAATAAGATCTCGTAAGAATTGACAAGATAGACAATGTATATATGAACGATAACGTTGACACTACCGAACATTTTGTGTAGGGACATTTTTTCACGGATAACAAGTGCGCTCAGATTAAGTTGTCTTATATGTATTTTTTTGTTTGTATTGCAGCTATTATGTGGAATTTAATATGCTCCGCTGCGTAAAAGAATCATAGAGACTATTTGTGTATACATTATATACACAAAGTAACACTCTCCGTGGCATGTCTTTACATGTTAATTAAATTCTGTTTCACTGACGTCATGATTGACATTAGATTTGATAACTGCCGACCGTTTGTCCTACTGCCGATGTCAAACACGGCACAGTCCAGCGTGCAAGATACTGGTGCGGAAGCTTGGGTGGGTTAGCATTGATTTCCTATTTCCTGAAACAGCCTTACTAGAGCATTCTCATGGTTTTTACCAAAGGCAGTCACCTGCATTTGTGTATCAGGAAGATATGCTCTTGTTGATTTCATCTCATGAAGACGGTGGAAATTCTTGATAAGTTTATTGTTAGCTAGTTTTCCATGTCTAAATGGAAATGCATTTAATAAAACTTAATCGTCTTTCCTATTCTTACACGTAGGTAGACGAATGTGGCTACTGAAAAAATCTGAAATAATGGTAAATAACTAATTCCATTGCATTTTGAAGACAAAAGTATTGGTGGCGGCGAAGAGCCGTCACCTCAGCTTTGTAATTGATGAAGGTTTCGAAGCAGCTATGATTGATTTGTCTCGTGTCACCAGCTTCTTCCATGTGTGTTTTTCTTCGTTTTTTAAGAACTTACCTTATTGTTGTTTTCCAGTGTTTTACAAGCTGTGACGATTACTGCTATGGGGATGGCTTATAAATTTAGAGTTCTGGAAAAGTAATGCTATAGCAGTTTTTAAACTATTAGTATTTTCTGCGTTCTAGCGATGGTGCTGAATTAGCCGGTCATATTGTCGATCGTATTTATATAGAAAAAAAGTTTCCTTCAACACGACAACGCGTGGCCTTAGACTACAAAAATAGTAGGGAAAAATAAATCTAGCTGGAACTTTTACCTCATTCATCTATTCACCAGAGTAAAAAACTTAACAATGTTTGATATGGGAAAACGCAGTTAGAACAGTTTCTCAATAGAAATATCGATGAACTTTCAGCATTTAAAATTTTTTTCGAATAAATATTTCTTGTTAGTAAAAGAATGTTTGACTATTTTCCGACCTTTCTAATATATGTCTTTCATTAGAAATTTATGAAGCGCTAGCAGCTATCGAATAAGAAATCTTACAGGATGTTTACAAGCAATATGAAGCGTCCGTTTGTTATTCGTTACAATCCCTACACTGAAAGTATTGAGGTGAGTAAGAAAATGCGAATCAATTTGATACATGAAGCTCCAATCAAATGGAAAAAGCCTTTCTGTTCATCTCACATAATATCATTACAAAAAGGCTTATATCCGAAAGCAATTAGTACCTCTCGTTTTCAAATCACTCATTGTTTTTTAAAGCACTCAGATCCTTGTCGTTTTTCAATATTTTGATGTCGTTTGCATTCGTGACAAATCTGGGTAGCATATTAATATTTTTTCTGCGTACACTATTGTCATTCCATGATTATATATTTCTCTTGATCACTTAATCGAGAGCTTCTTTATGTGACTACTTTTGGCTTGCGGAATACTTCAGAGCTTCAGCATATAATTGACTACTAATGTAGATTAAAGGAAGCTCAGTGGTGGAAGTCTCACAGCGACAAGCAGGCCAGAATCAGTTCGTTGCCGCCCCCCAAGCCTACCAAGTGTTTTCGAAGTTCACAAAAGAATGATTGTGAATCTTTGTGAAGAGTTTGTAGAGAACACTCAGCTTCCCCGACAATAGTTTTTAAAATCGCTTTGGTCACCCTTCTTCGGAAGAATGACTGTGAGCGACGTCCTCGACTGGTCGGTAATGTTTTTCTTTTGAGTGTAGAATATAATGTGCGTTGCAAAAATCGCATACAAAGTAAGATTTTCAGTTCTTAGTGAGTCTGCAGTGGTATCATCGTGTTTTGCAGCAGCATTTTTTAAACAATGCTTTCTATAACAACTCGAACTTCAGAGAACAGAATCTTGAGTGGCTTTTTTTTCAGTGAGGATTTCAGGTCTAAGACGAGAGGGACTAACGAAGAAGATATGTATAGAATAACTGCGTTGTTATCTATATTATGGAGATAGCTTTTCACGATTCCATCTTCGTTCATTTACGCTGATAACAAAACTATATTTGCTTGAGTATTTTAAATTTTTTTTTGTTTTGGCCGTAAACAGCTTGTCGTTGTGAAGTTAGTGATCGCTGGTTGTGCACCTCGATCCTACTTCGATTCCTGATATAATATTGTACGGATATCTTCAAATTTTTAGGATCTTAAGTTTGAAGTAATGCTTTTGACATCGGCTCTTGATCGGTTTTCCCCACCGCTTTACTTGAAAGTGGTAATAGAAAATCGTAAAAGTAGTAAAGGAAAGTGAACGAGGGCTCTGGAATGATACAAAAACCGAAATTCCATTAATATGCATTATTTGCTGGATAAGGGCAAATGTTTTGAGGGTATCGCTTTTTTTCAGCGTGTCAATAAGCTGGAATTAAAATACAACTCCTTATCAAACATCTCCGTAATAGCAGTAAAGGAAGTGTCAATTCAATGTCCAAATACCTCTTATCATTTCTGGAATGATTTACTTTCAAATGTATCTTTTTCGGGAGTTGAATCTGTTGTTTAATATGATTTTTTTGTTTAAAGCGTTTGAGGGAGCGCCGTGACGCCGTGGTGGAAGTTCCAGAACGACACGTAGTTTTGAATCAAGTTTACAGCCGACCCCCTAGACCAACCATATTCGGTATTCTGCAGACTTCGGTGAAATGGTACCAGAAGAAACAGGGTGAAATTAACAGCACCGACTTGGTGAAGAGTGGTCAACTCGAATTGCTGTAAACGTCAGACTCGTATTTAATCATCTTCACGTTATCACTCTGAATATGAATGCGTAGGCGAATTCCACGACAGAAATTGATCAACGTCAAAATTTATACTATCTTAATTATCAAAATGTTCGATCGCAAAAGCTGCACCTTAATTTTAACCTATTTGAGCTTCAAGGTAGACAATAGATCCGAAGCATGACATATTACTCAATAAATATTGTGTACAAACTTTATGCTATTGCTGGAAAAAAAAATCAAAAATGCTAACATTTTATTGATCTCCAATGTTCTAGCTCTACGAGGCCAACTCTGATTGGAAAAGACTTAATTGCATTTATTACATGATTATTTCATTACCGAGTTCAATTTAATACGAGGTCATTTACAAAATATCTAGGCAAACATTTTATTTACCTGACTTATTTATGCTTCTCATAAGTCATCAAGGTACTACTTTTATAAGATCTACTGAATATTCAATCTTATTTTAGTTTATATCCTTTCTATTTGGGTACTATACACAAAATCTTCTATTTGCATTCAATAACATCTAGATGTTTAGGTGTTGAACACCAAGCGATCACTCATGCTGACAATAAACTCACTTCGTTCAGACATCAATCTTCTAACCGGTGCTCTTCATAACATCCTATAAAATTTATACGACATTCATAGATAGTTTCGTTTTGTTGCTTTTGTGTCAACGATCAATTTTTCGAGGAATATCAATATCAAATCAGTCATGTTAGTTCCACTACAGCACCGCTTCTCTTTTCTGCAAATAATGAAGCACAGAATAAAATTTACTGTAATAGAGTATATGGTTGTTTTTTGATAAGATGCATCACTTAAATGCATGATTTTTTCCATCTATCGTGCCTAAATGATCTATCATGTTTATTGACAATTATAGAAAACAAAACTTTTATCATCATATGAGCGTTTTCTTGTAATACTAAAACTTAACACGACCGAAGCACGTAGAATTGTGGTTTTCCCATATTCAGAGTGTAAATTTGAGGATGGTGAGGGAGTGCTCAGGGAAGACCTTACAGCGGATGCGTAGATTATTTGATAGCAGCCCATCTCATGTGACGTTCTCTATATACTTTGTGCGTTTAGTTGGAACTAAATATACTCCGATTAGCCTGAAATGTTTATATTAACGATGATAGCTGCGTCAGCGGCTTATTTGTTCTTTCGAATCAGAACGATTTGCTCTTTTGTTGCTCCTGTGCTGTTCTCTTTCTGTTTGTCACTAAATTTAACATTTCACTTTAGCCTGATCTATTTTTATGCGTTACGGCTTACCTTTTATTTGCTGTTAAGTTTTGTTTGGCAACTAATCCGTCGTAGTGATTTTAACTGTAGAAATTATGACCTTATATAATCGAACAAAGTTATACTAAGAAAAGTGATAATGGTAGCTAATAATTCACACCTGGCTGTCAAACCCGCTTCAGGGAACGAATTATAAATTTGCATCAACTTTTGTAAGGTTGCGTGCCATCAACACTCGTTTCACAAGTTCACTGTGTAGATTCTTTCGAAATTTTTGGTGCCTAGTCGGAACAAAATGACCAGTTTGGCCAGCTTCCATTTATAACATCCACTTCACTACTTCGCTTCTCTAAAATCCACAGATCTCAAAACAAACCTTGCCGAATTTTTCGTTTAGTAACCACGCTGTACTTTTGAGTGCTCCGCCGACAAGAACAACGCAGAGGTACTCTTACAGTGTTGTCTTTCCGGTTTTAGCTTTTTGCGCAACACAATACTTAACGATTTTAGCACAGAAGAGCTGCATGGAGAAAAAAGACGTTCAGACTCTATTGCTGTTTCTCTTGAAATTTCCACCTGATAATAGGCCATGATGACTCTTCTATAAAAGGTTGTTTCCTTGCATCGTTTTTATTCTTCAGCAGCTCTATCATCGCAAAATTCTCCTTCTTTCTCAGTTAGTTGGCTTCGATGTGAAATAGATGCCAATGATTTTTTTTTAGAATTGAGAATTTACATACTTCAGTGCTTCAAGCATCCAAACAATATTATGCCGTCATTATTTTCGTCATATTTCATTTCCTTTTTTGTTTCATAGACTCAGTTACACTGCAATATGCTAGTATTGGCACTGCCTTTACTTGAACCTCGCTCCAACTCACTTCTTCTTGCTTGTATCCTTTAATCAAAGCATTAATTCCATATAATGGTATAGCAGTGGACTTAACTAAGATTGCTTGATAACATTTCAACTTATATCTGGAAATATTTGATACCTAGCATGTCATTTTCGAGTAAGTTTACTTACTAATGTGAGAACACATATTGTCAGCTTTAATAATATGTTGTTGCAAAAATTTTAAAGTATGCTCGCGCCCTACTTTCGAGTATTAGTTGGACCTCTATTTAAGAGCATTACTAAATTGTCATAATTATGTTTACTGAGCTACATCCGACTTCATACCTGTTGAAAACTGACGCATAAATCTCTACGTCTGAAGCGTTTGTGTTGTGAAGTGCTTAGAAGGATCCAAATTACGCAATTATATATGAAATTTAATGAAAACATTCAGAAACAGAAATAGCTCAGCATTTCTAGTTGTCTGAGATTGTGATACAAATAATGTATATAGTGGTGTCTACAAAAATAGAAGCGTACAAAACCTCCATTTTTTCTCGTCTGTTTCCAAACAAACCAGACTATTCATCTCATCAAGGTCGGCACGCAACATGGTAGGATTGGCCACCTCAAGTCGTTGTACAAATCAATTTCGCATTCATTCATCTCAGCGTACATTCATGTATAAGGATGAATGCTTTGTAGCTCCTACAGCATCTTGACCACTGTACATCGTTGTTTCACGAATATTGATTTCATCGCTCTTTCCTCTACATGAGAATAATTCAAAAGATGTAATATAGTTTGACTTTGACGAGAAACAGGAATTAATGTTTACTTTGACCGGCGGTTAGTCATTACGACTGGTATACGATCACAGTGACTTCTGCATGACTGTCTAAAATAGTAGCCATTCAAAAAAAGCTGTGCAGGTTTAATTTCCTCTCTAAATGTCAGAATATCTCATCGTTCTATAAACTTCAATTGCTTTTGGTGATTGAAGCAGGATAGATCACATCTGATGTGTCTGTGATAACGGTAAACTACATAAATTGGAACTGCAAATGAATATGCGAAGATCTGAATCCGAATACTCAAATGAATGACACTTGCACGGTAGATAAGCGAATGAAGGGCAAATTTTAGGTATTATGCACCATCAATACAACTCTCTTGCAAAACATCTCACTCATTTTCAAACACAATTGAACGAAGTTTAGTCTCATTACAAACTCCTCATCACAAAAATGGACAAAGTCTGGATTAAGAATTGTCGTGAAGTTGACCGATGAGTGCAATGAATATGGTAGGGATACTCGATTTGTGGCAAAATTCGATTGCGTTGTGTATGTGTGGTTGAAGTCGGTTAATAAGTAATGGTAGTAAATTGCGAAAACCTCAAACTTTGGTAATTGAACCTTTATAATAAATAACAACAATAATAAATAGCGACGAACACCTGGATAAACATATTACAATATAGAATAAATGCAATAGAGACAAGACTTGTATAAACATATACGAAGCGCCATAGAAATAGAGAGGAACTATATAAAACCATTACAACATAGGAATACAGTAGTACAATGCATTCCGTGATGATATAGAGCGAATAGATGAAGATGCATAATGAACAAGTAGCAAAGTATGATGTAGTACGGAAAGTTGAGATATTGAAAAAGCCGTTCATGCGCGAGGTCATCAATGAATGTTATGTTTCATATCACCTATTTAAGCTGATGGACGTGGTTTTTTCATGCCTGTGCAATCCTTGCTATGCAAAAGAATGATTGATTGATAAGGAGAGGGCTTTGATTCATCGGTTATCCGTATTGATCCACAGCCGACAACATAATGCGGTTAAGGTAGCGAAGTTGAGTGGAAAGGTAGCATATTGTCATCGAAATGAAGGTTATTTGACAAGAATGTTTAATAGTATATTATCCACCTATTGATCTCTTATTTTCTGTGGTTGGAAAATATGCCTTCAAATTAATTAAATAAAATAGAAGGGACTCTGCATAGACGGATTACTGTTTCACCTCTCCGTTCGCACGAACATTCTTGATAGTGCTCAAAAATGCATTTGTAAATTGATTTAATACGTCATTCTCAGGCAGAAGTTCAGGAATTAGTAGAATTAAAAACAATACAGTAATGGTTAAGGCTAAACTTTTATTTATTGTTGTTTTCGAAAGTGGTCTGTATGCTTTGCTAGTGTGAGAAACGCGAAAAGTATCTTATTTCACTTATTGAGTATTCGTGAGAACTGTGGCGGTGAAATTAGTAGATTTATATTTACATAATTTTTATTTCATAGAATAATATGAGCAGAAGAATTTTTCCTTAGTTATCTTCAAACAACCTTACGGGTCTAGTTTGTTTGATTTCCCATTGTGACATCAACATGTGTCATTTTGACTCTTCACTGAATGAGGTATCATTATCAGTTCTTGTGCTAAGTTTTTGCAATACGCAATATTTCGCTTTTCTTCAAAAATGTCATATAATGCTGATGCTTCACTTACGACTAAGTTTCTGAAACGTGCATGAAATAAGGAGATCCTGATCGAGTTAAAAGTGAGGATGTGCTTGTGTTCTGTCTTCTTACCATGCATTCTACGGTTTTGAGAACTCCCCATTTTGCACTAAAAAGCTGAGTTTTTTTCCCATTATCAAGCCTTCTCATAGTCGCCAACAGACTTGGGCAGAAACAACAAAGCAAATCGTCTGATTGCGAATGCAGTCTCAGAAGTGGTTAACACTTTCACTAGCTCAACTTATTTTCAACATTCTATCGAAAACTTTTTAGCATGGATTTTATCGAAAGTAACAATGGGAAGTGTTGGAAATCCCTCTCTACAAATATGTAGAAAAATTAACGTTTATATATAAAAAATGACCAATTCCTTATTAGCATGATTGAAAATTACACAATTATATTTGCAATTAAATGGATTCCGCTTCTGTACGGTACCAGTGTCCGGCAATTCCTTCTAGTTTCGTATTGCGCACTGAGGCATGTGTGACGTGTCGAGGACCAAATTAGCATTTAATGAGGGTGTTGCAGTAGATCATTTATAGCACATGTTGATTTGCTGATTGCTCTTTGTAGGTTGTGTAGCTTATCACAAGGACACGTGCCTAAAACGTTTGGGAAACAGATGTTTCACATTCTGATTCTATATTCAATTAACTTTGTCGCAAAGTTATTCAAAGCTGTTTTTAATGATACCATAGAAGAATAATACGTAAAGGATAGTATCAGATTTATTTTCTGGAAAAAAAAATGTATGCGTTTTGAAAAAAACGAGATCACTAAGATTAAACAAAATCATCTAGCATTCTTTATAATGAAAATGTCATTAAAACATTTCAATAAATAATAAGAGTATATAACTTATATTTTTTAATGATCAGTAAAGTTAATAAGAAATAGTAAATATGCAATAATAAAACAAATAATTACTTATTATATGTGTGTCGCGGGTAAACAGTACAGGGATGAGTACAGTGGATGTGCAGGCTCAAAATGTTATGCATTTTTATGTCTCCGACTTATGTCTACCATGTTTGATATTCCTCCGAGGTTGTTGAATTGCTAGCAGAAAAATTTGGAAACACAAGCAGCTCTGATTTGCTGATGATTGCTTCCTCGGAATCCTTAATGTATAGTGCAGAATCACATTCAGTTACCTTCACGGTATCACGTTGAAGATTAATGCGTCATTCAAGTACTGATCAACACCCAAATCCTAGCTCCACTATAATGAAATAGGCAAATCTTAGATTGATTATTATCTACCATTATCAGGAGTATTCTTACACATAGTCAGTTGTTTTGTTTGCAGATGTAGAAGCTCATTGCCTCTATTTTTTCCTTTGCAGCTTGATCAGTTAACTAACAGTTCTTATTCAATTTCAAATGTAAAAGTTGTACCGAAAATTATTTGAATGGCTTGCAACAGGTGAAATTAAAGAGTACTACATGTCAAGAATTCCATCCTCACTTCGTTTCACAGCCTTCCTTAAAAGGATTCTTTAATGCTGACATTTTGTCATCGTTATTGCAACTTGAACAAACCGTAAATAAGTGTGTTTGATGCTCACAGATAAGAGGTACTTTGCAGCAACGCATAAGACGTACTTAGGTGCTGTTTTTTCTTCAAGATGCTGGTTTACGATGAGCTAGGCCAATCACATTATGCGATTCCCATATAGATGTGATTGGATCTTGAAATTACCTTCATTATTAGTTTTATTATCCCAAATAGCATTGATGAAGTTCTCCAGTCTTTGTCACGTCAATGTGAAACAAGTACTCGTAGAATGTTAGCGTATCACACTGATGGCTGAGATCTTCTATTTGCAACCTAGATTAGAAATTTTCTCCCTCTCTTGTATCCAACCCTTTTCATACTATTGTTGTTGAATGGTTTCGGAATGTTTTAAGAAATTAGCCTTTCACATGCCTCACCTCACCAGAAATTTTCAGCAGAAATAAACGAGAAGCGGATATTCGAAGACATAACAGTATATGCAGAGAAAATCTTCACCCAAGAAATTAACGATTTGTATCGCATCAGCATCATAAACTTCAATGATATATTATTCCTGGAATAAAAAATTATTGTCTCTAACGAAGTCAACGAAAAGCACTATATCTGACAAAATTGGTCCATCGCTCCATTTCAGCTGCATAATAAACCAAACAAAACTACTCACTTTTCATTTATGGTCGCTTTTAGTTTTATCTATCGCCTTCTATTGCAATCTGATCGTTCTTATGCATTTTCCCATATCCTCGCCTTTTTGATTCACAACTTTCTAAGCATATTTTCTTAAGCCTGATTCATTTTTTTTTGGAAATGACAGATGTTATGAGACATTAGGCTAGAGATGTGTGTGCAATTCTTCTATTAGACGGGGTTGATTACCTCCGACTCTCCCCAAGGGTACTTATCCACTGCATTACCCTTCCTACATTTAAATATGCTGCTCCCCACTACCATGTTTATCTTGTTTACATTCGATCAAATCTTTGAGAATCATTGAACTCACTACCTTCTCAATGAATTCTATCCTTGAATAAAATTTGTATTGAAATTGGTATTCAAGGCATAATTTGATGGCTCGATAGAGTTTCGCTGTATTTCACATTTGCCTCTTACACGATCTAATAAGAACAGGCTCTCATCAATCCGTCTTGATTCAATTTCATATATAGAACATTAAAACTCTTAGATATTCGCTTTTTTCTATGTCTTACTTTGATTTCTTCACAAATGAGTATTTTCCTTTTACATTTAGTTGAGAAAAGATGTTATTGCGAAATCAAAAAGCTTTTTAGAACGAATGATGTCATAGGATTTGCCAGCAATACTTGGTATTACAGGTAAATCCACTATTCTTTTCTTCCCAATGCGCAGAATTCCTGCTAACTATTTCCACTTGAACTGTACAATTGGACAGCGATATGAAAAGGCTAGTAATTAATTAGAATAGCGCTATGATGCAGATGATATGAGGCAAAGAGTAGGATTTCCACAAATTCAGTGCAAGCTCTAACTTGAAGACATCTGACTGCACATTTTTAGCGTTTACCCGGTAGCATAAATATCATATCACATATCATATCACATATCACATTTTTTTGTCAATGAATTGTTTTTTTAATCTTTTACGCACTTCTGAGACTTCGGTATTCGTTGCTTACTCAACTCGCTCTATAAAAAAAACAACTCTGTAAGGAACAATGCGAGGGCGAATATGAAACGAAGCAATATGACCTTCACCATAGAAATAGAAATGGGTTGAGCGTCAACGAACTAATTATCTAATCAGAAATTCGAGTAGTTATTCTGCAGGTGATAAGAGAAATGAAGGTGTAGGAAAGAGAACAGAAATTTGAATGAAATTGAAAGATTTTGAGCAATAATAACGCCAAATGACATGCAGTAATACATAGCGCACTTCTCTTGATGTTGGAAATTTTATCTTGAAGGGAGCACATTCTCGTTGCACAGCTTTCTTTAATGAAAAAATCTCAGAGCACACTCATTTTTTTATGTACTACTATAAATAACTACATATAGACATTTTGCTTGAAAATTTCGTCATTTGTCGCGCATAGAAGTTTCTACAGACACCAACGGTATGCCTTGGCGTATCACAAGGCGCGGAAACGAGAAAAATAGGAATTATCTCCTCGAAGTGATCTCTGAAGAATGGTACACCTAACTTCATTTGAATATAAACAATCAAACATTGAATTGTCAACTTTTTTCGTATTATGGAAACGTCGCATATTACAGATATCTGGACCATATTTCAACATTAAATTATGAGCATCTGCTTCTGCATTGAATGCACTGATGTGGGCATCTAAAAAGGCGTTGCTTTGAAGACGATTTCAAAGAGTTTAGAAATCAAGTGATTTCGAACTCTTAGACGACTCAATTTGTGGCCATATTCCTTGTATGGAACAAAATTAGTAAAAATTCACTTTTCGTTATATAAGGTGGTTCTATCAGTGTCGTAATTTTCCGATTGACTCGGTGTTGTGTCTGCGTGAAGCAATTGCTTTTTTGTTAGGGTGATTGAAAAGGGCGATGACAGATGATGAATATGGCATATTTCTAACTCATGATGCTATCGATTCCTGTACAAATGGACTTTTTCACGTCGGAAATCATACACATTCATCACTTTCGGAATAGTCTTACTTAATAGTACCGCATGCTTAGCAAAGAAGATAAGTCTGAGGAAGATAATAAAAATCCATTTCATAAATATGATACATTTTTATATGTAGTACGACATTTCACTTTAGCTCCTCAACAACTACTCATAAAGAACAAGTCATAATAATCTTTCAAATTCACAAATATAGTTGTATGGAAAGTATGCGATTTGTAATTTCATCAAGGAGTAGGACGGAACTGTATACCACGTTATTCCTAACACATTGCTCCTCACCATGCACTTAAAAGTTCTTCTTTCTCTTTAGTTGTTTTCATGTTACTAAATCGTAAGTTATTCTCAAATCCAGTGAAGTGGGTTGTGAGTAAAGCAAGGCTATCGTGCAATGTGTTTGAAATGGCTGGCTAACAAATTCAAATCAAATGAAACAATTATTACAACCGAATGTACAGTTGGATATTACAGAGAGAAATGAGCATTCAAGTCTTAATAAAGCGTCTTTTCATAAAACTGAAGGCAAATCATATTCAAAATTCCACGGCTTGATGTTTTGGTCAGTGGTAGGCTTCATTCGATCTCTCACTTGTGAATACGATTATCTACAAAAATTATGAGGACGTAACATTGAAGAAACCCGGAGAAAGCGGAGTATCCTTGTTGTGTTGCCAATTGGTGATGTTGAACTGTTTTCTATGAACGATAACACATCACTCAAATACTGAACTACAAAAAAAAGAAGCAAAATAAACAGATTTAGAAACGCTAAAATTAAAAAGAGTAAAATTGCAATTAGATCGTAATCCTATGCGGTGTTTTGAACACACAAGATGATCATGTCACTTGGAGTCAAACAAGCAATCTAGAATTGTCCGTGTGGAATGTCTATTGGAGTTGTTCGATGCACACCAACGACAACTTGGTCAAACAATTGGATATTGCAGATGCAGATTCCATGCAGTCACCACCTCAGACATTCTAAGTAGCATCCGTAAAAGCTATAAAACATCAAGTAAAATGATCACATTTTGGTCAACTAATATAGGAAATCGATTGAAGATTGTTTACACTGTCAATAAAGTGGAAGGAGGGTGACAAATAAACGGTGAATTCTCTGATTTATTGTTACTTCAAGGTACTCGGACTCCTCAAATTGCCAAAGGTTCTGACTTTTATAAAGTCTTTACGATTACAAGCATTTCTTCAGTGTCCAACTTTGTTCGATGTGTCGTTAGATGACTTTTCTGTCTCTGCGCAAGAGTCAGAAATTACACATGTAATCGGAATTCACAGTATTCGTTGAATAAGTGTGAAAATTGACCTCACTAACAAATAAGGACATGAAATGTAACGCTTCTTAAACGTCAAAACATTTTTCTCAACGGACTCTTTCAGCTGTGTTTAATTTGATTCCTAATAATTAGTGAAGGACTCGCACCTGTATCACAAAAAAACTTCGTCTTCGTTTATTGGTTTTCTCATGAACCAAGTTAATGCTGCTAGAATGCTACAAAATGAATCTGATTATAGTATCTTTCTGAACTGTGCCATCTGCCCCTTAATCAAGAAACGAATAGCAGAGAGTTTCCTCTATAGAGTCCTTTATGTAGGTCATTTACCTTCGAAGTGTTCCTCACTAGTCCATCAACATTGAGAAAGAATGTATACATGAGTTAACTTCCTATTTTTTTCAACTCATTTTTATGTTTGTATTATCCGTCTTTTTATCAAGCTTTAAATATTCGTATTTCAAAACATTCACCAGTATTCAAGCCTAACAATGCAACATCCGGTGATATTTTATTAAATTGAAAAAAAGCGTGAGAGCGGTGACGGCAACTTACGCGATTGGATGCGCTTTTCAATTTGTTTGATACTAACCAATGATCAAGAAAGTGAAGTTCAATAGGTAGAGGTACTTAGCAGAAAACCTCAATGAGCATCATTTGTTACTTTGATCTCACTAGAATTAGCCAAAAAAAGGGAGGTGAGATGCACTTTTTAATCGAATATTCAGAATTTAAGGGAAAAAATGTTGCTTTACGTTCAAGTGAACCATAGTGGATTAAATTTGGTTTTCCTAGTCTTATTGATTAGCGGTATAATTGCTTATTAAAATATCGGAGGTTATTGCAAGAGCTATTAAATAAGCTGCTGACGAAATGAGAACTGTTTCTATCTAGAAGACGTGGCAATTCTACGAAAGAAATGTTTTTCATCTCTTTTAGAACGATATTGTTCCTTTAAGATACTTGGATATGAGGGCCATGATCGATGTCATTCAATATTTACTGGTCAAAAATGAGTTTCTAAGAATTTTAAATACGCAAAGTTTTTTGAACACTTAGATCAAGTAGTGTTGATATGTAAATCGTCACATTTTTCTCATGATCTGTTATGAGAATCTTTCCTGAAAAAAGCAGGTGAAAAGTGAAAAGTCGTCAAAAAAACAGAAGAGGTAGGTCGTTTAATGACGAATGGACATGAGGAAACACATGGCAATCCTAATGTTTCATTGGTGTGGCAGAAAAATTCTATCTAATTTAATGCATTGCCAGCATATGGGATTATCTCACTAGATTCTTTTTACAATTTCCCACAAGTTGTAGAGTTAGAAGCTATTCGTTTTTTTCTCCGCATAGTCAGCGATTTTGAGCATTCTGTAATAGATGCGTCAAACGAATTTTCTTCAAAAAACTATTCGGAGTAACACACGGAAGATCTTAGGCGATTAAGTGGAGAGACGTTGCTATGGGTGATGCTTATTATCACACGCTATCCAATAATCAACCTCCTTCGTTTGTTTTAGTATGGCCTCTAGTCAATACTTATCATTGATGTTGTGGATGAATTGAATTGACTCATATAATATTCCAATCTCTAGTGTTTTAACGTTGATCTGAAGTTTTTCAATAAATCAAAATGTCCCATGTGCACCTCCCATGTGAAACACGCCTAAGTCGTTTCGTGATAGAGCAAAAAAAAAGCATTTCTTATTAAATGAGGTCCCTTTATGAATGCTTCCTGTGTTCCGTACATATCGATCATCGTATGAATCTTTATAAATTGAGGAATGTTCATGAGGTTTTCAGTTTCTCTAAAAATAAACAACAGCCAGTATAACATATTGCAAAGCATTCCAATGTTCAAAAATATTACAATATTTCATATAAAATATTTTTTTAATATCGTTCAAAAATGAGAAATCTGACACTGACAATGACACTAAATGAGAAATCTTTGATTTTTTTATCAAGCCAAATTTTTATTTTTTGTATAAATTATTGCTTGCCGGTCTCATTAATCGCCATATTCTGACTATCTGCGGAAAAAAATCCGTGGAATTCATAGGAATACCAGCGTTGTCACCGGTGGAGTGTCAAAATTGCGATAACCATGGCAGCGATGCTACCAACGGATGTCTTCGTCTCATCACCGTATTATCGAACACTGTCTGGACTGAAGGTGAGTTAGTAAGCTTCTTTGTTCTTCTTATTCCATCAATTTTTGTGCTTGATATATTGCCAAAGTGCTGCTTTTGCGTCCACTTAGTGAACTCGATACGTCTCGAACATTGATAAAGATTAGACCGGATTAATGGTTGAATGGATTGTCATAGAATGAATATATCAGCTGCACATTGTTGCCTCTAATTACTCAAAATATTCGAATTACACCATTGAACTCATATAAGGTGATGGAAAACTGGGCAGTTTATATTTTGGTAGTACACATCGAATAAGATATCATTGTCACATTACATCATTTACTTGAATAGCTAGAGGGAGCAATGTAAATATGCAAATATTGCGAATCATCTGGAGCCAATTTGAATATAACGTGTGTAAAAGATTCATTTCTTGTTTTTATAAGGCTATTAAGATTTTTTGCAGGCAAAATCTAATAGCAGAGCAGTGTCAATTCACACTTGTATTAAAAAATTATTGATTTAGTCTTTGTTATTGGTGTCGTCCATTATGGTTTTAAGTCTACAACGAATCATTGGTAGAAAAAAAGGATTCGTTGACGAGAATAGCGAAAAGCACAATGCTCTTTCTATCTTAAAACATCTTGAAGCTAAAAGTATAGGCCAATTCAGTATAAACATTCGATGTAAAAGTGAAACGGTACAATTAGTAGTTCATATCTAGTACATTCATGAGAACACTCAGCTCGAGCAGTTGTGCTGAACAAGAGTGGAAACGAGGATGTTTCTATCATAACAGGCTTTTTTAGAGTTTTTTTTTGGGATTTAGAGTGTTTGCATAAGTTATATTTGTATAATTTGTATGCAATGTAACTCCTAGAGTAATAATTGTTACGGATTTAACATTTTTCTAATGATTCACCAACTACTAACTCTCTATTCAAATTGCTGTCATGAGTTATGAAGAACCTATTAAGAGCATGTATGAATTATAAACTATTTACGTAAAAGCAATAGCAAATTGGAATAAAATATTGAGTGTTGAAGATGTGCTGCTGTTTATGGTAAAAGCAGTTAAAAGCGAAAGGATCGAATACGATTCGATTTAGCAGTGACCAGTCCCATTACCGTGCCCCTCCTCAACACCGACAATGTCTTGTGCTTCCATTGAAGCGTTTACTCCTTCGTCTGGTTTCGTTACAATTGACATCTGCAATATAAATATTTTTCTTTCACTATTTAGATAACTCAAATTAACTGCTTTTCAAAAAAATCATAAAGCCCAAAGACCAGGCATTCTCAGGAATTCCACGTTTGATCTAATAAGCAATTGTTAAATTAAAGCAATATAATGCTTTTACGTATTCATTTAATTGATCGATATTCGGCTATGTTTTTAGCTGCTATTCATAGATGAGGAAAAAAATCTTGATTTTGTCTAACTTTTTGTTTACCTTTTTTTTCCACCTCTTTTTTTTATTAAGATGTGAATTTCTACAGTACTTTTTCATTGTATATTTTATATTACAGGAATTCGATGTTGTACGTATCGATATTTCTTCAGAAAAAAATTATTCAAAATGTCTTACCAGTTCCATTTTGCAGACGAGTAATCAAAATCCAAATTACCCACTGTTATTTCGTGTATTCATCATTAGACAGCTCTCATTTGAAGCTCCTATTTTCCTAGTGTTTTTGGTCATTGGAGAAAACAAAATTGAGTCCACATTCTTCTTCTTACTCACCTGCGAACACATACAGAATCTATCGAAAACACTGAAAATCTCCGGAATCTACGCAATTCTTCAAATGACGCGAAACGAATACGATTCTCATGTTTTTGTACAGCTTCAATGTATTTTAGAATAGTTGTTACCAGTGTCTGACGTGAAGCTAACGACGATCGATATGTATAAATGAATCAGATCGGCGCACTGATAAATCACGTATTATAGCTCACATAGTGCTGCGGTCAGAATACTCTGTTGCTATTTACTCTGCTGCTCGCTGAATTCGCTAGATGTCGTCGAATTATTCACATGTGGTAAAGAGCTCTATGCCTACAGTGACCAAAATTTTCTGTATAAGTGAGCGTTCTTACCCCTGCGGTTGTTCCAGCATCATTACTATGAAACACCTCGGTCTTAACTTCAAACGGTCATAGAATAAAAACCAACTAGATCCTTTATCTTTCATGTATATCTAATGAATCATCCGGAAAGCTGGTAGAATTAGATGATCTCTCAATGATCATGTCACGAAATAAGCTTTCATAAACACATGTAAGTTCCTCATTATTAGTGTGGTACGTAGTGAGGATGTTATCAATTCTGAATTCATATCATTGAACAGTTGCTTTTCATTATTAATAAATTTGTTATTTGTTAGGTCACGATTCTATATTTATGTTTATTGAATATGAGCGTTCTTTTTTTTTGTTCTATTGTATATACAGACTACACAACTCTGATGCAGAGCACGAGTTCACTTTCCTCGATCACTCATCATGATATATCGTTGTTAGAAACGACAAAAATAATGGATTTGAAAGAAAAAATGTGTACGATTCACATCATTTGAGTTGAGAGCTCTGCCACAAAGAGAACGAAGCAAAGACTCCAACTGTCTGCATCATTTCTTCATTGCATTTGCCTATTGCTATGATTTTCCCTGTCTTCATTTGTCTCATTTTTATTCTATAAATTGGTCTAGAAGTGGACAAAAGTGTATTCGATATGAATTGTAGTGAAGACTTTGATTTTTAAAATTCTATAGTGTTAGAAAGTTGAAGAGCTTTCAGAATTTGTTATATTCGATTGGAGCGCAACTGTGGTTGTGGCTTGTGTACAGACATTCAGCAGTGCTTTTTGTCGTCGATTCGACGAGACCAATCCAGATTCACACAGCGTCGATATCGAACCAATATAAGTTTATTTGAAGCGCAATCCACCGTATTTATTGCTCTTTATGAATTTACATGGAATATAATACTCACTGCATTTGTAACAACCTTCATGTTGTAGGTGTAGCCAGCCACATTGCTTGCTTATGAAGCGGTTGTTTGAAATAGATGACGATATTCGGTGGCAGTATAGCTTCTCGACTAAGATCCAATTTGATTCGAGTTCACCTTTTTTCACCGCTCTGTTACCACTCTTCTTTCACCATAGTTTCCGTCTTGTATAGTCTCTGTAATAGCGCATTTCACATTCTCTTCAAAAAAATATATCTTTGAAAGCAATCGTATATTTAAGTAGTGTTCAAATGTTTACTACCGTTGCACTCACGTACATTACGAAAAAATTTTCAGTAGCAGATAAGTTGCTTGAAGTCGTCTGCTTCCATCTATCTGTAATTTTTGAGAGTTTTCTTCATCCAACAAACGCTTTCCGAGCCACTTCGCCTCATTTCCGTTTTTCCAGACGTTTGCACACAATACTTATTAGCTGGCTTGCGTCCTCTGAGCCAAACACTCTAATGCAGTTATGACTTTATGTTTTTATTCCCAAATTTACACGCTGGTTCTCACCAACATATCTCCAAGCAATTTTGGAAATCTGAAATCGTTTTGGCTAAAATCTTTAGATGAAATGTGGCCTGTGTTTTTTAGGTTCTAGAAGATTCAAGACCGTATAAGATCAGATTACGTTGTGAAGATGAGCTCCTTATCCTGTCAGCATTGTGTAGCTTCGAGTCAGTTTTTGAATGTTATCCTAGATTGAATGAATTTCTCTGTGAACGACTCATTTCAATTAATCAGACAGAAAATTTTAGCAAAATAGAAATTATGGATTTGTGTACCGTGTCGAATTCCACTACGGATAATGAATTTTTATCCTATTTCAAACAAAAATAGTCGTTTTGTTTACGAAAAGATCTTTTCATAAGTTCTTTTTGAATTTACCAGCAATAAGCTACCTGATTGCACTTTACTGTCTAAATCTCATCTTAGACTCGTAAGCTACCGGTCAAAAAAATTTCGTACTCCTATCCGTCTGGACAGATTTGTTTGATGCTTTCAAGGTTGAATTCACAGTTTCATTTTGACTCTCTAAAAGTAAAGTTGTGCATGAAATGCCCTCATGTGTGAAATCGTCAATTGATTTCCGTACGAAAAAACATGAAAAATTCATTCGGTAATGTGAAGGTTGAGTGCTATTTAGATGATTCCACTAAAACTGCTAGTTATTTAGGTGAAATTTGAGATTGTCTTTTGAAATTGCATTTATACAAGCGTCCTTTCCACGCACGTAATGAATTTCTTTCTTTTTAATGAAGAAAAAACGATGTTTTGTGTGTGTATTGTGAATACTTTGGCCCTCACCACACATCACTTGTCAAGAGCTTCTCAATTATCTCGCTACTCAATTTTACATATTTAGATTCACAGCTAAGCTTTATACATCTCACTTAGGTTTACTGTTTTTTGAGTGTTGGATTTGTATTAGAAATCATATCTGATATAGCTAGATTGAAAGACGTAGAAGAAGAGCTTCATTATCGTCATCCACAACACATAAATAGTGACATCGTGCAGAAGAGGTTGATTTGTGTCGTTGGTGGCTATTACGACCAACACTTAGTCCATATAGTTTTTTTTTTCTTGATGGAAAGCAATGAAGCAGTTAGAGAAATGAATTTAGCTAGCAATAAATATTTCCTTACAGTAGGAAGCTGAAAGATGTTTGTTGAATGTTGAATGCAACACTGAGAGGTTAAGTGGTAGCGTTGAATGTTTTTTAAATTGTTAATAGCTTTAACACACTGTGATTCGTTTACAGACTATCTTATAGTTTGGGCTTTCATCGATGTTTCTACCGACTATATGATCCACAATCAATTCAAGTCCACTAAGTGTTTTAGAGGTGATTTATGATTTATACAATAGATATTTACTTCACTGGCACGTATTCACTCGTACTGTGGGTCCCTACCAATTCAATCAATCTACCAAATCGTTTCCTTCTCGCACGGCTGTCGTTCATGCTGGCGGTTTTCTTCATACATGATGACACTGGCGTCTATTATTTTATTTAATAATGAATTCTCAGCTTCATTACATTCTATGAACAGTGTTAGCTAGCTCTCTTGCTTCAAATCTTGCATGAAATCCATCTGCGTAACATTCTATTCGTTCGTTATTGTTGCTTCTCATTCGTACGGTCCTCATCATATCATCACTTGCTGGAGTTCATTATTGGTAATTTTTCTCAGCAATAGAATGATAAATGACTGGTTTAAATTTACAATCCGATGAAGTTACGGCTTTTGCTGTGTGTATAATAATTGCTTAGAAATGATTTCTTACTCCTCTTTGTCATGACAATGCAGGGTACTAATCGTTTAATTCTCGTTTAGTTTCGAGACTAACGGTTTCATTCCATGACAAAGTAGCAGCAGTGAATCTAAATATTTTGTTTTGATTGTTTGATGACTGCGAAGAGATGTCAAATTTTTTTATGATGATTAGTTTTAAAAATGAGTTCGTCTACTGTTCATGATAAATTACGGGTTGTATATCTAAGCATATGCTGACACTTCTAAAGTTAATTTTTGTTCGTGCTGTGATTAATTACTAGTATTCAAGTTTCTAAGCTTTAATTTGCCAAATCGCCTTGGGAAATTTTCGTAGGTGCTCGATCGGTAGCCCAATTTCAGTAATGATTTTGTATTGATTCGTCGCAATTAATTTTTTTTTTCACTTATGTTCTGTGCTTTTGTTTTTTCATCTTTTTAATCCGTATATTCTTCATCTTTCGAAATTTTGCCTTTTCATCGTGTAAAAACGTTTGGCTGAACACAAGATGAATTTCAATAGTTCTACTTATGTTAACTTCAGCTTTGGTGACTTACACAAGATTATTTTACCATTTTCTAATATTTTCTGTGCTCTCTCTCCCAATTTGTGATTCACTCCAATCTTTTTTCTCATATCTCTTTCTTTGCTTCTGTTTGTCTCTCTCTCAATCTCCCACTTTGTGCTACCATTGCGCTGGCAGTTTGACGCCACCGTTGTTTGTTCTGCGAGACGACAGTCGACACCACCGTTTCTCCGACCTCATTTCACCCTCACATCTTCAATTTTACTCTACATTTAAAAATTCTTATTAAATATGACATTCTTATAATACAGAGAATTTTCTAATCATGCTATGAAATTAATTCAATTGCTGTTTAGAAAGTTATGTTTTTTTTATTAGATTGATCTATTTTTGCAATTAGTTGCCTTAGAAACATTACAAGCAAGTACTTTTTCCTTGAAACGAACTATTTTGAACAGAACTACCATTTAGGCTTCGATGGAAAATTATGAGAAAGAAAAACGATTTCCACATAGTAGTTGTAGAAATACCAGCCTCAACGGAATAATCAATATTGTATGTTGTTGCTGGATCCTATTATTTTTAGTTGTTGCAGTGATTATTTTCCATCAGTTCTGTTTTTTCTATGAAAATCAAATTGTCGAGTATTCTCAACGATGGATGCATCGAAACCAATACATATTGTCAGTTGTGTGGAATGAATCCGTTTTTCTTGCAGTAATTATGGTAGCAGTTCTCAGGCTCATCGATTTCGTTTTGAGGTAATTATGATAGCTAGGAAATAAAAAAATCAATCAGACACACTATTAGAAACCACTATTGTCGTAACTTTGACACGACACATATCGCATTCCTGCTTTATGCGATTCGTGTTCACCGTGGAATCCACTGCTGTAAATGACAAAATGAGTCATGAGGGTGGTCTCATATTTATTTCCAGTTGTACTTTTATAAATTAGAAGAGAGAGATATAATATTATGAATATTTTAATAAATATGAGCTATGGTGATCATTATAGTAATGTGTTGTCAAACGTCTTAAATGTGCTTTGTTTTTCCATTTGTTATACTTTTTTTTTGTTCGATATCACTTGAGCAGACGTAATTTATGAATTTCTGTTTCATTTTTATCGTTTTTAATTGTTACGTTTTCGAATGAAATGTTCAATTATGACGTGAACCAAAAAATCTCTTGATTCCTTAAGATTTTTTCTCCTGTGGACATTGTGGTTTATTCTACCAGCTGCTATTTCTTCTATTAGCTTTTTTTTTTGTTCGTTTCGTACACGCAACATCTGGAATGTAACGCTGAACTATGGAGTATTTTGACTCATCATTCAAGTTATTTTGCTGACTTTATTCTGGATGGAATCTCCAAAATGACAGAAGCACACGGCTTTTCCCCTTTCTTTTTAAAACATGCTATCGCTTCCGATAGCTCTGAAAGCAACACAATTTATTGATTCAAGCGTTCATCATCGTCATTACGTTTCCAACGTTCGTTGAGCGATGGCAAGCTGCAAGTTTGATGACGTAGGTAGAATATTTGTAGTGAATAGACGAGCACAAAACGAAGACAACTAGTTTTGTTCCTTATTGGGATTTGTTTCATTTTCTTTAGCGTGTTCTTGTAGCGTTTTTTGCTTCGAAATGCGCTAAGAACAATACAGACGAAGAATATACATTCGACAATTGAGAATTATATCTGTTGGGACACGTACCGACGATGGTCCGTCTTTTACAGTGCTCACCAGAACAAGCCGACCTAGGTTTTTTTCTAGGGAGAATGGGCTTGTCAGTGCTGACGAAATTAGCGCTCAGTCAAGCAGCTGCTTAACCACAAACTAAAATTCAAGTCATCCACTTGAAATGGTATTTACGCATATTAATACCAAGGAAAATAAATTACAAGTGTGTTATATTACAAAAAAAGAAAAAATAAGTTGAATTGAAACGAGGAAGGAGAATTATCTTGTGCTCGTCATCAAATCACCCATTCAGCTTGTTCGTTGAATAGTCCTACTGATGTTGTTGTTGTAGAAGCAATTGCATAACATTTTCAAACAACAGCAGCTTTTTGTTGCTCTAGGTTATGGTGACAAAAATACGACAAGACGACAATGTCTAAGCTCCAACTATCGAAGTTTCTCGGTGTAACGACAACATCGTAACGACAATCTCCTCATTGTTTCCTCTGACTTAATTTAATGATTTACCGACGTAGCAGATCTTCTTGCAATCCAATGTTACGAAGAGGGAACAATAGCCCTTTAAATGTTTCTTCTTGAATTTTTTGATTGTCTTCTTATTCATAGTTCGATATTCGCCTAGTGATTCCAACAGTAACTGATGTCATAGAAAATAGTAGCATTAAAAATATTTTTTTAAAACATCTTCAGATCGCTATAATTTTTAATATTCCAATAATGTATCTCAACCTCCTCTCCATGTTTCATGATTCAAATATAGCAAGCAAAAAAGAACATTGTGAAAAAGAAATTGGTAAACTGCTTGGTTATATTTTGATTCATGCTTTTCATTTTTAAGCTTGATTCTATTCAAGCTACCACTAATATTTTGTTTTTCAATGTTCATCTACCGTGACAGTTATGATGATGGATAAATTTAGCAGTTCGTATTTTTCTATGAGCAATATGTTTTCAGCTATGCTATAATTCTGTGACTCTTACCTATTCTATTAGAACTACGCTTTCATGTCAAAGGTATGTGTGTGCTTTTGTTTTTTGTTTGTTTCCAGCTTTCTAATTTTTGATAGGGGCTAGACCTCACAGTACTGTAGATCAGCAAATTTCACTTCTTCATAAAGACAAAAATTCCGCTCGTATATCCTCATGAATGCCCTACAGAGTTGGATTGATACTCGTTGAAAATTTGTCGTAGAATCAAGCCTATTTAAAGTTGGCTATTTGTTGAAGAACAATGAGACTTGGTTGCTGAATGAAAGATAAATATTTTGTGTGAAAATCTTACAAGTCGTTTGAAATGTTCCCAAGTGGTTGCAATTGATGATGGACCATATGATGTTTTGCATTATTTTCAACTTGTTCCAATCAAATTCACAGTCATCCGTAACGAGTGTATCCCGGCGTCTTATCATCTTTATTAATTAAAAATAACTTTTACTGATCGATAGTTTCCCACTCCCATCCATCGTCATTGTAGCCATTTGAAAATTGATTCGACTGAATTATTAGTTCAATGACAATCATTTGAATGATACTAGGTCATATTTGTTTCACAAGCGAAATGAAATCGAGCCTGAAGGTATCTTGAAAACATATCAAATTGTTTCAAAGTAGAATCCAGCATCGTCGAAATGCTATACAGGTTTGAATACGGTATATCCATGTTCAAGCCTAAAATCATCACCAGGTAATCCAATGCGTCGGTAAATTTCAGCAGATTTATACTCAAGGGCTACTACCACTACATTCGTAGCAGACGACTTATATGAAGTGAGTGTATGGGTTGTCTGACTATGAGACACCTCACCGAACTTATGAAAACAGCGAATGCTTAGCACATTTCTACAAAAAGCTCGATAACGTCATTGTTTTATCCTCATTATTATCCTCAATACAAAGAATTGCTGTTATTGTTGGTATTCAATACAATAGGAAACAGTTCATTTTTATTGGAAAATTTTTTTGTTATAATAATATGGAAATATGAAATAGGAATACTAACTACACACCATGAATTCCAGGGCCTTCTCAGTATTCATATTAACTAATCAAATTTGTTGCGATCAAACCAATGAGTCCAATTTAATTTAATATTATTAACGATTTTGTAGGAGTACTGAAGAAGAATAGTTATGCATTACATTAGAATAACTTGATTTCTGGTCTTCTGCATTTGTTTTCTGCTCGAAACACCTACCCTTCACCTCTTTTTGTTGATAATTTTGATTCTATTTTTGTTATAGTCCTCATGTATAATGTGTAAGAATGAGACTTATTGAACTGTTCAGTAGAAGCATAACAATGCTCGCTCTCTCTTCCGTAATGAATCGCTAATTAAACTCACGCAAAGGAAACGATGCAGCAAGGGACTGACTGTCTCCTCGAATTTCAAATTTCGTTCTCTTTCTCCTCACTCATTTGCCAACTAAACACTATTTCGATACAGCCGAAAATTCTAATGCTCATCAAGTCTCCTTACATCTGGCCGCTAAGTATTATTCAAACGCTAATCATTTGTTTGATAGATATTTATTTATTGAAATTTTACTTTTTATCGCTGCTTTTTATGTGCTAAACATCTACTTATAAACATGGCGTTTCTTATACCAGAGTTTTGTTGAATAAGATGAGGCAAACTTTTGTCGCTCATCACTTTATGTGGGACGCCCACACGTAAATCTTCGTCGTAACACCACGGTACCTCGACGCTGTCTACATTGAATTGTGATCACTTATCACTGCTCACGTCACGGCTGCTCATCTTACCAGATTATTCCGGTACCGATTCACCAACCTTAAAGTCTTTAAGAACATGGATTGTCCAGCGTCCGAATTTGAGGCGTTTGCTGTCATCACCTACCAACCGACGTTCCTCCTTGTAGCCTTATTATGTATTAATATTACTACGCAAACGCCTTCGTATGAATAAAACGCATGTTTTGGATTTTACGTATACTGTTTGAGCTCACATCAAAGCTGTTTTGTTTGCCTACTTATCATCAAAAGAAAATGAAGAAGCCTTATCTATGACTTAACTGCGTCTCTCTCTCTTTTCCTCGCTATACTTGCAGTCACTTAATCAGGCTAATTTTCTCAAGCGACATTGCTCCCCAAGACCCTCATTCTAACTCAACCATGCCTCGGTTGTATCCATTTTTGTCTATTTTCATTATTTTAGTGTTTTTAGGAGATACAAATAGTGTCGATCTGGCATGTAAAATGCAGGAAACTTATTCTATTGGACAATTATGACCATTAAGCTATTCGATGAAAGTGGTACCTTGAAGCAGAGATCCGAGAAGATCTTTCTGTACATCTATCATTCATTCCCAATCTTAGTATACTCGGATATGTTCTGAACTACCTCACTACACCTTTTTTCATGAAGGGCTTACTGTTTCAATAATGAAATTTAAAAAAATATAATTAAACCACTTAAGATTCGTTGCAAATCCTGCTAAGATGGTACAACAGTTACGGGTTAATCGATAGAAAAAACCATTGAAAAATTGACTTTTTTTTGGAAGTTCTTAATAGAGACCAAGCATAAGTTATACATTTTAAGCAGCTCGTTAGATTTTCCTGCACATTTAAAAAACAAAAAGCATCCGAAATAAACCTAAGCTTCCAAATTACTTTTAAGCGATATTATTTAAATGTATAGATGTACATGAGGTACTTTATTTGCATAATTTTCATATACTCAATTCTACTCCTGTTTAACATTTTAAAATTTGAAGCAATAATATTTTATGACACCATATTTCGACAACTTGCGATTTGTTTGATGCTTCTTCTATTAGAATTCAATTCTGCTCATTGCTTGGAATTTCTTCGTAGATGTGTGCCTCACAGTGAAATCCGGCATACTTATTGTGATGAGTAAATAGGACGTTTTGACTGGTAGGTGAATGTTTGATTGATGTAATGATGGCATATCGTTACAGATTCACTAACTTTTGCCTACGTTACAATTTCTCTTAACTCCTGTCAAATCATCCACAAAACTGCCACGTCTACATGCTTTTAAGGTCTATCAATTTGCCTCAAGCAGGCACCTATGAAAACCACTTCTTTCATTTCATATTATTTGAAGATTCGCGTTCGGCTGGTTCGATTTCCTCGTTTGGCTCACTTCATGCCACACTGGTCCCACATTCAAAATGACTTTATTACAAATATTTAGTTTCATGTTTACAATTACAAAAAAAGTGTGCTTTTGTAGGAAAACGTGATCGGATTCATTTTTGACGATTGATAAAGTTTTCTTATTTTGTCTCATCTCCACATATTTTCATTATCACTGCAACGTTTTATGATTTTTTGCCATATGAGGCTTATGAGATTCACGCCACTAAGGAAGAACATTTTACACATTTTTGCTTATCATTTGAAGGCGATCGAAATTTTATACGGCACAGAGGTTCCGTTGCTTACAACTTACCGAAATCCTATCGGTCAATAGGTGTGTCAATGCCAAAACTATTGAAACTCACTACAACTTCGTTCGTCAAAAATGAGAAAAAAAAAATTACAAATATATATATATAAATATAGCGGTGAATGATAAGAGATGCTTTTTTTGTTTCTAAAAATTTAATACAAAAATGAGGATATGCTGAAAATATTATATCGTTTATTATGCTGTTACTCCTATGAATGATTTTGCATCAGCTTGACGAAACTATTCAAAACTCACCTCACCATATCTCACGTATTTGATAAAACGAGATCGTTTTGAAAAACCGATGAGATGAAAATTGAGGATATGTAATTGTTCCGTCGATAAAATAATTAAAGCACTTACACGCTGCTGATTGATCCAACACTTCACTTATTCCTTACCTCAACCGTCTAAACTCAATCGATCTTATGCAGTGATGGGAATGAGCAATGAGTACTCTTTATGAGGAACATAATTGTTTGCTGTTCAGATTGCTAGTTTAATGACCTACCAATTTAATAACGTTCTTTATCGATATTTCTTGGAATTATTTTTTCTGATTCATAGTATGTTTCTTCCATGAGTATAGCTGTTATTTGTTCCTCATTCGTCATTGTAGTTGAGAGCATATTCTAAAATCGGTAGTGGCTAGATTTTTCATACATCGTCATATGTATCGTCAATATCAAACACTATCAGTAATTTTCACTTTTTTCGATCAAATCTCCTGGCTTCACGTAAGGAAGGCATTGAGAATTATTTCTTGACTTCGAACTCAAGCAAAACTTGCAGATCACTCAAAGTTCCAAGTTTCACCACAAATATCTCTAAGTATGAAGTGTGACAGATCAGAAGTATGGATCGCTTTGTAATTGCTCTGAATAATTAGGTGAAAACTCAACGATTCTCACATTCTGCCTTGGTTCTGAAGTGAAATCTCAGAGGGCATCATCAACGATCAAGTTTTGTTTTTTAGAACAAGACTGAGAAACCATCGTTACTTCATAAGCTAAAAGTTCTATGAGAGTTGACCTCAAACGTTATCACGTTATGTAAGCGTATGAATCAAAATTTTTCGGAAGTAAATTTTTTTATTCATTTCTACTAGGTTTTTGAACTTCAAAGGCAATTTTGGCAACCAATATAAGCACGACATTTCTTGAAGGCCTTTTTTCATTTTTTGTTTGACTTTTTAGAGATTTTGTAACCTCTGCACTCGTTAGGAAAGTCGTTTAAAAACTCGCTTTCAGAACTTCTATCGACTCGAGAAAAATTGCAGCAGTGAGGTTTTGGATGATGTCAATCTAATTGCTTGATGAAACATATCCTACTGTCAATTATTCGATTAGCCATACTCTGGCAAATTAAAATTAATGCCAAAGCTTTTCCGGTTCATTTATTATGCTGGGAATTCTGCGCAATTTCTCTAGCATCAAGTTGAAATGGAGAAATTTTCTCTTTTTGCTCTTATAAATCTTACAAAACCATTATTGTAGAAGTTAATGATATTCTTTGTTGCTTCACAAGATTCGGAAACTAACTGATAGATGAATTGCGTGTGAGTAATGTGGTACCCGTTTATGATTCGCTATTAAAATTGAAAAACAGTTTCAACGTAACGTCGAAGCTGATCATTCACGCCGACTTATTTTCTACAATAAATTTTTTGTGGTTGCGCATGAGAGTTGCTAAGTACTGACGACATGAGGCTAGCTTCTGGCAAACACACAATTCCGATGAATTTTAATAATTCAGAGTTGATATTATAAGCGTTTATGACAAACAAGGTGATGAGGCGCAATGCATGAGACGTGCTTCATGAGGACAATAAAAACTGCCTTCCAATAATGAAAAATTGAAATGTTGCCGCTGAAGGTGGTGTTTAGCAATTCAGTAACGATTGGTCATGTTGAAAACAGATGAGCGATGAGAAAAAGAAAATCGGTGCCGGACGAAGTGGAGAACTCCTTTGAATTTTCCACCATGTCATCTGTTCTATAATTCTTTAAAATCGACTTAATTTTTTATTTTATTGTAACCTTTTAATGGAAAGTTCATCTTACATTTAAATAACGAAATTATTGAAAGTAGGAATTATCGTGTGTATGTCAAGAAGAGGCTATGAAAAATCAATAATTGATTGATCTCACGTTTCGTCACTAAGATATTCGAAGCTGTTCGATGACTATTTCTTGAATCAAATTTCAAATATAATATAATAATAAATACGTTATAAAACATTTTCGTTAACTGCGTAAAACTAGGATTTTATCATAATGAAGTGACGGAATTCAGTATTTTAC
>KN716173.1:166375-188512 GCA_000816705.1 Dictyocaulus viviparus
ATATTATAAATACGTACAGTATTTATTGTTGTTTTATTTCTTAGGCCATTACATCTAAATCTGAGCCGTACTGGGAACAATCCACAACGAAGAACGACTCGTACACCATTATCGGATCAAATACAACAACTGAGAACTAGCCTTGATAGAGGTATATACATTCAGTTGCTCACATATTTTTGAAAACGCTATGCAAGGGCTCGGGTTCAGTGGTAGTCGTTAGGTTTGTTCCAAAGTTGAGTAGTTGCACCTCAAACTTGGGTAATTAAACCTTTATTTAAACAATACACAAAAAATATTACATCACGATTACAACAACGATAAGTCGAGAACATACATAATAGGATTCATAAGGATGTAATTATTCAAACAGATAACATTTATTAATCAGATACAATAGGTGAGACTGATATATGAAGATCGAAAATAATTCATTATGAGATAATCATGGAAATTGTACGATACATGTGATAACATGAGACAGCGATGATCAGTCTAATACCAAAGGTGAAAAGTGGTCATGTTAGGGGTTATGAGTGACGAGTAATGAAGAGTGCTTACTGTACTTGCTTATATGGGGAGGAGGCGGAGACTTCGGTACGAGCAAATAATGTCCTTCTTCTGTTCTTTAACTAAGTTCATTTTCAGAACATATCGAAGTTATGACCTTTATGATCCCTTCCAGAAGTATATCGAAATTATGACTTTTTATGAATCAGGATATTTGCACTTTCACTTGCCTCCACCATTTCTAACTTTCGATATGATGACTCATAAACCACAAATTAATATAATATGTGATATGGCTTTGCTTTGCGCGTAATTTGTATGATAGAGTAGAGATTATTCGAGAGAGTATTCTCTACAGTCTTTGACGTTGCTGAAATATGAATCCAAATCTTGGATATGTAGCAGAACGTCAAGTGAACTGTGTAGTTGAAAAGATGAGCACATTTTCTGCTCTGCCTGTTTATTAATCAGTGACCTCTTTCAAGGGTCCTAGCACAATCCATACGTCCCTCGTTCTTCTACATAATTCTTCTTTCATGCTGCTCAACTTTTCGCTTTCGTGTTCTCGCATTCATAGATCACAAAAGGCTTACATAAAGAATAGTTTCTTCAATTCAAGAATCATAAATCTTGATTTCATTCCTTTTGCACCTTGGGCTTCTCATTAACTGGAGATCTCTCGTTTATTCATAGTTCTACCCTCAAATTTTTTATAATATGAGAGAGTAAGGTAAGATAACCTCTAGCGTTGATCAATCTCTGTGGGATGCTTCTATACATTTATACTCAAATAGATATCGTGGAGGTGATTGAATGCTGACCAGGTCCATTTATTGACTTCAGTTAACTACTCTTTATCCAATAAGTGCTGCTAGTTTAAGTCAGGTTTCTTTGGGTACGAATCTACTCATCCCGTGGGAGTGACAAGACTGATGTGTTAAGCGACCGCGATTCTGCAAGGACCTACCTATCACTGTGGTACGTCCACTATTGCGAAACGTGTCCTTTCAAAGCACTGCTCTCGCTGATACAGAGTGCTTCCAAAATAGTCGTTTATGATAGTCTCACAAAAATATTCTCATTCTTTATGCACCACTGATTTCTAATATCTTTTTTTAAGTTAGCTATTAAAGATACTTTTCGTTCCTACTGCATAGTTTAGATGTGCGACGAAACGAATAACAGTATTTTCTTCATTCTAAAAAAAACACGTAAGTAAGATGTGTGCACGTAGTGCAGTGGTGGGAGGCGCAGCATCGTTACGCATGGACAAACCCCTTATCACTTTCGGGCATGTGCAAACAATATTTTCCATTCACTTGACCTCTCTGAATTGGGGCCAGAGTCATTTGAGATTATGAAAAGGACTGAGTTGTGGAAGACTTTTCGTCTAATATCATTCTAGATGTTTCATTACATATACTATTGAAAGAAGTATTGTTTTTGTTAAAGATTTTTTCGGTAGGTCTGAACAACTGACAATAGGGAGAAAGTGTGAAGAGTGTTAATTTCATGAATTTTCCATTATAATGTGCATCAACAATATTATTATGTTGCTTCCTGCTTCAGACATTTACGGTGGATTGAAAAGGTGTGGTTATGAACGTAACACAAAATTGAATATATTGACTGTTGTTTTTGGAATACAAATCAGCAAATGTTCTATTGAATTTTAACAACGTATTATTGTAGATCACACCAACTAAAAAGCAACACCTCATTGCTATGTTCGGTTTGATGTAAACTGGTGTCGATAATGAGCCTTCCTTTAACTTGAGCCATTTTGCTACGATATAATTCTTCCCAACGTCGAATAATAATAAAGTGCAAAGTAATGGTAGGAAATTCTTTTTGGCTTCAAATGATTCTGAGCGTGCGAATATTCCTTTGTGCCCTCTCCAAAAATCAGCTTGGAACTGGAGGCAACACTTTTTTGTAGTTAACTGCTCACTCATAAATATATCTATTGCTCACATAGTACCTCTCTTACTTTTTTCTTATTTTCCGGCCTTGTAGGGCTGAAGTTTCAAATATTATGCTTGAATTTACATCATTTAATAGTATTATAAGGTTGATTCCAATGAAATTCCATTGTCACAGATAGTTTTTTCTTCAACACTTCAATGAAAATTTTCGATACTGCTGTACACCTGACCAAATATGATACCCACAAAGTAAACATTCTTCGTAGTGTTCAAGTTGTAGATGTGACTTTTCCGCTCAACTTCTTCATGTTTGCTATTCAGTACTTTTTTCATACAGACGACTTTTTCAATACGCGCTTTTGGGGGCTTGTGGTATAACTTTTAGTGTGCCATCGCTCTTCAACACTCTAATGGTTTATCTTTTGAAGCAATTCTGATGTCAATTTAAATACCTCGAAAACATCGATCGCTATTTTTCTTTGAGTGAGAAATCAAATTTTAGCGGTGTTCCATAGCGACTATCAATCGAACTGCATGCAGATACGGTAGATATGAGGTTTAGAAATTAAGATCAAGGTGATTTTATAACTCGTTCCCGGATAATCAGATGATCTTAAAGTTTTAAATGTCAGTTCTCGCACTTTTCATAGAAGTTCTGTAGTAAAATAGGCCATAGGGTTTTATTAAACATATTTAGTATTACACTTTTCGACTCATCAAACTCTCACACACTTCTGTCACCAAGCATTCGCCAGAAGCATATTTTATTTATTAATCACATCGTATAACTCCAGCTAAACTTCATATCATTACGAATAGATGAATACCCCACGGATATTTAATTAAATAGGCAGCCTAATGAATGTTACTGAAATCAGACGACCACATTATTTAAAAGAATTATACATATAACAGTTTATAACAGTCTTCAAGATTTTATCGTTAGGTGGTTTCACTAAAAATCGCCATCCTTTAGACAACACCGCGTCAAAATTTTGCTTGTATTCAATCTTCCGAGGCTGAATAATACTCAAATTTACGTAATAGTAAGGACGGCTTACTGGTTGTATGCTAACTGAAATTTCCATTAATAATTCGATAAAGTAATGTAGAACAATGTATTCTTGGTTGAAATTTTCGTCTTCAAAAATTCTTAGCGATTTTCTTAGTACTTTCTAATCAACTACGGTTCTTGTATTCGTTTATATGTATGTATGTTTTTGATACATTTTGCATAGACAAAGAAGCTGCTCATCCAGTGCTTCGTAGCTAATGCTTTTTTCTTCAGACAAACACGGTGGTTTTCGAAGAATTTCGTCTTTCTTCAGAATCATCCGTAACTACATTTGATAATCTGTATTGCTTAAATCTTCGGAATTCATCAAGATTTGTAGGATCTCAAATAAAGGTCATCATTGCAAATGTGGCAGCATCACTTCCTTATAAACATTTGTTCTTATACTTTTACTATGTGATTTTCGTTTGTTTGCTGATACTCAAATCAACATCCTTCCATGAGTTCCGGCTCGAAATGAGTTTTCATTTTTCATAATTTGCCGACGATGATGTGCCTGTGTTTGCATTGCACAAAGCTTGGGGGCACATATGGTTATAATTAAATAATGTGTAGCTCTCTTTTGAAGCGAATGAGTAGCTATGATTCTCTACTAAACGTCTAATGATCCTCTTCACGTATATGTAAAATTGTTAGAATTCTAATTTTGTACATTCTGAATTCCTATTATATACCAAGCTTAATTAGTTTTGTTGCTGCTGCTACGTGGTTTTTTTTTTCAATTTTATTTAATTTTATGGCAAAAAAAGCGATTAGAGATTGAAAAATTTTTCGTTCACATTAATGATGTGTTTCTGATAGTTTTAGATCTATTTAGACTTGAAATTCTTCCATCCTCTATCGATTTCAATACATTCATTTTTCTACTTCCCAGTCTCCTTCGATGCTGCTCACGACAACGTCGTGACTGACACCTGTTATTATTATATGAGAATAATCTTAATACATTATCAATACTGGCATATCTTAGAAATCGTGGTGAAGTCAGATTCAGATCAAAAATTCATTGGTTGAAATGCAATTTAAAGCATATTACACATTTATTTATATTTATCTTTTGATCTTCTACATGTGAGATATCTTATAAAATAAACTTTCCTCATTTTTTTATTCGGAGAAAACTTTTCAATACACTTTTTTGAAATTACAGGTTGATAAATGAATTCGAATTTTTTAACCACGATTCTTGAGCAATAAAGTTTTGTGACAATGCAGACGAACTTAGGTTGCAGCGATGAGTCGACTAGGACTTCCATCCTCTAATGAATTCGAGCTGAGTAACAACGAGTCAAAATTTGATAAGTTTAATGCCATTTCTATTATCATGTTAACAGCAAAAGTTGCTTAGGTTAGGTATAAGAACTATAATTTTATCGTGACGGGTATATGCGATAAAGACATTTCCAATCTTTGTTTTTGAAGAAAAAATCTTAATGAAAATATCACTTGTCACTTCACTTCAACCGTTTTGAGAACGATCGCACGTTTTTATCGTTTTATCACCTTCCAAAAACATTTCATTATTCCAAGTCATAATGAGGTGTTTTTAATGAAGTCAACATTTATTTTCTGAAATGAAAAATCTCAGAAAACATCACAATAATGCATCACATCGCAATTGGAATCTAATAGCATGAGTATATTAGTTGCTCATCTGCTGCTCTGATGTTCTTTATAGCCGCAATGAAGCATATCGTTGCTGCCGTAGTTGATTCAGATGTGTTTGCCTGCGACTGGTCTTCGTCATTCTTTAGAACTCGATTGATACTCAACGAAGCATACTCTTTGTATCATAGATATTGGCTCGCTTAATTGAGAGCATCAAGCGTATTATGGCAAGCATTATCCCTTCACAAAGTATCGACCACTATCGGTTATCTTCATATATATATATATATATATATATATATATATATATATTGTTAAGACGAGAAAAGTTCTTAATAGCTACAACATCGACAAATCTATGTATTTTCGTCGTTTTATTACCATTTATTTGATTTTATATAACAATACTTGTATGAATGGTTTGCCCACGACTAACCCCTGCAAATCGTTGCGAGGGCGGAGATGTACTTAATTGAGAGTGTCAATGACAGTTGCGCGGTATTTGTGTGCAGAGAGCCGAAGCACATCTCCGGCTAAACATAATTTCATCGCCGTTGCTGCCGCTTATTAAAAGATATTCTCTCACGAGGGATACTGTAATGTTTCTAATTGGAGACACTATACATTTTTCATTGATTATGAACTTATTTCGGATGGACTCAGTCTACATGTAACACAGTCCACCTTCATGACGCACATAAACTATTTTTATGGAAGCAGTTTACTTTATGATCCTTTTTGCTTCAACTCATTTTTCAATTCGTGTCTTCGACCACAATAAAATACTAGCGGCTTAAGAACGCATCATTATGGTTAAAATTCGTCTAATCGTCAACAGATATGTCGTTAGATTTAAAGCGTGATTTATTATGATTTATTCAAAGGAATGACTGAAGCCTTGTTTGAAATTCTTATCTTATCGTACTCGAAGCTTTCAATATACTAAAACTGTACTAGTAACTCAAAGAGAAGTATAAGTGTCGTGCAAATTGTTTTTCAAATTTTTAAGTGCGAGCGCGCTCCAGAAGTTCAAGCGTATTTCAGAACTTCATATAGTTGTGTTACGTTTTGAGCATAAAAATCAACACAAACAACAAAACTCTTCAGCTTTTAGTTACATGCATGCTTTTTCTGTATTGAAATTGACTTCAGAAAACGTTCTCTTTTTGAATAATGAATTAGTTAGGTGAACCGATGTATTTGCCTTTCTGATGGTCTTAAAAATCGTAATCGAATAAAAATTTTGTGTTTTGATTCAGAATATGATGACGACAAGTCGAATAAAATAGAATGGTCATTTTTCCTAATCTTTTTTGATACAATTAAGTGTGACGTTGTTGATTGGTTGGTTGGTTTGTGTCGCTCACACCTCCTCGAGAGGTTAGTTTTTCCTGAAAATCTGGGATAACTGCTGGATTGATGCACCACAGTGCTCGTTTTTCTCGTCTTCCATGCTGTAAATTATTTAATTTCTATTATGAATTCTGTTAGCTCATTCAAATTGACTATCTGAAACTGCATTGTTAGCATGTTGGCAAAACAAACTGATAGGCAAGAGAAATATCTTAACACAAGGTGTTAGTTTATTTATTTGATCATGGCCATGCTGAAATATTCTTTCATTTTAATCATTCATTTTTTTCAATGAAATGAAAACCATAGCAAACATGGTCCGACAAAAATCTCGTGGGTATCGTTTGGAATACTGGTGATTGTAATGAGATGAGTTTTTCTCAAGTACGTATTTTAAATCACAGAAAAGCAATCAAGACTCCACTAGTTTGCTATTGATGTTAAAGTTTTCGCTGCCTTGTCATCACTTCAAATCAATTATCTCGTACCTTTTTCTTAAATGCATTTAAATTTTAAAATCCTTCTCAATAAATGCTGTAGTATTATTCGGACACATGTACCTCATCAACATTATTATCGTCTCTTCCATTTCTACCTGAAAAAAAATCGATTTCTACGTAATTTTTTCTATGTCAGCGTTATGGTCAGTGAGGATGGTGAGAATCGCTCTGTGATATGGCTGCCATGGGAACGGTGAGGGCAAAAACGGAGTACTTTTTGCTCCCTCAAACAGCCATATGTTATCACTTTAGCGTTGGAAAGCTTTTATTATCATAATTATCTGCCCATTACCTCTGCTTCATTCAATTGATTTCACTCCAGAGCGCGCGTATATCAACAAAAGCTAAACGCTTAAGCGAAAAGAGTGGAACGTATTACTCACCAGTCATAGGATAATTTGATCTAGTTGCTTGTCCTCGTATAGATTTTGAACTTTTTCTTGCATAGAAAAAGACAGTGTCTTAAATACCAATAGATGGGATTTTGTTATGATGTGATTTCTTGCTGTTGAGTGGAAACATTGTCCGCGGTACGCAATCGCAACTGCAATGAAATCATTTCCCTCGTATCTACTGGCGCTTCTCCGACTCGTCACCAAACTTCAAAGAAATCGCTTGAACACATCTAGCAAGAATTCACTTTTTTCCTCCCTTTCTTTCAACTGTTACAATTAAAATTAGAATTTAAGCGAATTAAGAGAGCATTCCGGAAAAACTTTTCTCTTTTTTATGGACGTTTTTCTTCTCTTCGACATCACATTACTGCATTTTTAGCGTGAGAACATGTGCATAAATAAAATCCAGTGTCGTCGATATTTGTTGTCAATCTTTGCCGCATACTAAAGATATTCGGTTTGCATGTTGCCCAGTGTCTTCTCCATTGATTAATGTATTCTCCAACTGCATTTCGCTTATATCGTATTCCGAGTTGTGCCTGAAACAGGTATTACTGTAATTTTCCAGTCTGCATTCAATTTATTATTGTATCAAACTATCAGATGCAGTACATTTGTTTCTTACTGAACCGCTCACTGAGAGAGAGAGAGATATTATAAGGATTGAATTCGCCTATTCATCAAACGTGCTAATGATTTTGACGAGCATTTGCGATAAATAGAAGTAAAAACAATTTCATGGTGATTAATGAAACCTATTTCGGATATTTTTTCACTTTTCTCAAAAATGAGACAAAATTTTATGTCAGGAGCATAGAGTATTTGCTCCCAATTGTTTTTATTCGGTATGATCGTGTTTTCGTTGGCATGCTTGATATTACATAATGTGAGGAGTTTTTCAGTCGTATGAAGGTGTTTTGACTCCGCTACTTTGCTCTGTGGAGCTCTCGACAAAATCGCGATTTCAGAAGTATCCACTCTCTAGTTCTGATTCATCGCCTTCAATTCTAATTTAATGAATGGTATCTGGAAATTGATTTCACTACTTTCTCATTCAACTCAACGATAATCATTTCTTCTACAAAAAATAAGCCTCGCTTTATTCTGAATATTACGCTTTAATTACGTGGTGTATTGCTGCTTAAACAGAGCGTATTGATGATTTTACATTTTACATTCGAAGTCACCACCAATCTTACAAGCAACGTTGTCGATTTCACGCAACAACGTATTTTCCATCGCTGTGATGTCTCAAAGCCAATGCAGCTGGTGCCACATCGTCGGTAGTGAAGCAAACCACTACATTGGCGATGCATTCATCTCTTCGATTCGCTCTCCGTTCATCATCTACAAAACCGCACATCAGTTTTTAAAAGCGATCGAAAATTTTGAGTGTTTTCATTCATCAAATGCTTTCGTGTACACAAAACTAGAAGTTTTATATCACCATCGAACTATTAATTTTTTAATATACAGTGTTTATTGAAGATATTCAGCGAAAAGTGCGGCTCTGTGTTTATCATAATACAACACACTAATCAAAGTTATCGGCATTCTGATGTTTTTTCTTCTTTTCAATGAAATGATGTATTTGAATTCTCGACGTATGTCAGCGAAGGTAAATGAGCTGAGCAAGCTGAAAATTCAGGAAGTCTGTGCGTCGCAAAGACATTAGCTTTTTTCCTATGTGGAACTCAGCTCATTTCGTGGAGCTCACATTGTCGTATATGTAACAGAAGTGCTATCATCTATATAGATACTGGTTTGTTAGGTGGCTTTTCCGCTATTCGAGATGGATCATGCCTTAAGCCGAATGTCAGCAATAATACTGATGCATGTCGAATTTTTAATTGGCTTCACGTCAATATATTGAGAAATATTTCTCATTAGTATGTTGTATTCGCTGTATGAAGAGGTGGCTGATGTGTAGTCGCATTCATTTCACTGAAATTAATACCTCGTCTTCCTCTTCGAAGCGCCAGTCCCATTTCTCGATTCGCTCTTCGCATACAAAATGCTTCATTACTCTTATTTCCGTCATATGGTGCTAGAGCAGAGCACTTCTTCATTACGCCTTTCGTGAAGGATATCACTGAGGCTATTTTTAACTGGAGGTGGTGGTAATATTGTGAGATGCTCATGCCACGACCTGAAATCCATAATTATAATTTTATCAATTGTATTTTTTATCGAACTAGGTCTCGTATTAAGAAAAAAAATCTGTGCACGTTATATAACAAGTAATTTTAATAATAAAATGCGTGACGTCAAGAACAGATAAGAAGTGCTAAAGAAAAAACGAGAAGCATTGACTTTAATGTTTCTCATTTGATGTATCGTTTCATTTTTTTAGTTCAACCAATGGCAACATGTGATGGCAGCGATTTTGAATTCGAAAAAATCGAACATATTTCTCTATTAAGTGAATTGTTCATTCACCATTTCACTCAATAAGTTCTGCTTTTGAAATAGAAACTAATTGATTTTCCAGCTGAATTGCCACCATCATACGTTATTTTTCAATTAATTGACTAAGAAAAATGAAAAATCTAAACAGCACGTATAATTTTCAACGTTCGTCAGTCAGACTCTGCTTCTGAAATGAGTTTTTGCTGTCACTCATCAAGTCTAATTATGTAAAATTAACAAAAGACACGAGATTTTATTGATTGAAGGAAGCAAGCATGATTTTTTCAGTACGATATTCGAAACATTACAATTATCTTTGTATGAAAATTATCACAGACATTTGTAAATGTGCGACTGAGAAAAATCCCATCTCATTTTCATTTAGAATATTTCTATTCATTAACGAAGCAAAATTAACATGAAATTTTCCGAATTTTTATAGCAGCGTTGTCGTTTTGTGTTCCAAATTCTTTAACAGTCAGACAATGTTTTGTAAACAATAAACAATCATCGCGCTTTTTTCACTATTCGATGTGTTTCGTCTTGGTGCTCTTTCGACTCTTTGAGCTCGTGTTTTTAACGATCACGCAATTCCGAAAATAAAAGAGAACCATTTTGTGCTCTGAATACTTGAAAAATACACTTTCCTAATTCAATTCACAAAGAAAATTTCATTATTTGGCTATAAATTGATTGAAAAACTTTTATACGTTCTTACATCGTGCTTATTCAGATCTCCATACGTGTTTTCATCCCAACGAAATCACTTTCTCGATTTGAAATTGTAAATTTTGTAGAGTGATACATGTGACTAATTTAATGATAGTTTACCAATACAACTCAGAAATTTCTTACGTTTTTCTGACGAAGAAAACACCCATTGATGACCTGCGGCAATTATGCTCATGTAGAGTTTGTGTTTTTCTCTAGTGTATTATTATTGATCTGAAGATTTCATGTTACCTTTACGGTACTATTTCACTTCGATCAGATCAGCGGTAAATCCTGAATTGGAATCACGTGACATGCCTTTCGTAATCGTTTTTTGATTTGGACCATTCAGATTCGCTCGAGTGTCTTTTACTACTTACCTATTCTTGCCTCCAACTAACACTTCAAGTATCAAACTGATTTTCACTATTCTAAATCATTTTTATCCAACTACATTCCCATAAAGCGTTAATTGACAAGCTCTTCACATTTTCGTATGTAAAATCAAAGCCAACGTTTCTTCTTGATAAAAATCTGTTATCATTCGAGAGGAAAATTTCTGTATTAACATCAACTGCTATTTCGTATTTGGGAGTTTTTTTTCTTAGAAAATTTTATTTTTCGAATTAAACATTTTTATGATCTTTATTTCTTGAAAAAAAAAAACAGGGAGAGTTAATTTCCATAATCGACAAACTTTTGTCTATCATTTCATGCTTGTCTGTTCAGCTGTTCATTTCGTGAAATTCTACTGGCTATATTATCTGGTGAATACTTTAATGAATACGTCCACTTCCAGCCTTACAAATCGATAAGGGGTGGTGGTTGAAAATAATTAATCTATGCACCTCCATAGAGAATGTATCTGTTGATGATTAGCCGCTGGCATCGAAATCGACCACAACGACGACATCTATCACGGCCGGTTTCTTCTCTACTTCACATCACTCTTATTTATTATTTCTTCTTTTTTTTTGTTATAATAAGCCACATATGCGTATGTTTTGATGAATAAACGACACAAATGTGATTAATTGAGCGAAGAAATGTGTAAGCTCAATTTCACCTCACTTTTCGATGTACCATTGAATGCTCCTCGATCTATCCTTTATACTTTTCATATTACATTATTTCATTAAACCAAAAAACTCTAAAAAGTCGGTTATTCTGAAAATCGCATAACTGGTCAAGCTATTATGATAATTTAACGTTATAGTGCTGCAATGTCGATGTAATTAGAATAACAAAAACATCAATTTATATCATTTCTTTGTAATTCTATCAACCGTATGCTATTCGTCTGCATTCGCCTTTCATAATCTTCACGGAAATATGCTCATATATTTTGTATATTATAATATCCGTTACCGTTCGAACTATTTCTGTGGAATTCCCAGCTTTTATTCAACGCTTCGCTTAATAAAATCAATCGGCAATCGAATTCGCCTGAGCAATTATGAAACTGTTCTCGAGCCTGACCTCTTTTTCTGCACTCACACCTCAGTATAGGTTTTACGGTAGATTCTGTTATTATAGCAGAATATTTCATTTCCATGATGCTTTTGACGTGTGTTCCGTCTATACGAATATCTATTACATATTCAAACTACGAAATCATCCAATAATTACAATTGAGTGTTTTATGATTGCATCGCTAGACGTGTTTGTTGGTGAAATTCATCACAGAATTTGCTTCTTGCTAAAATTTCGTACTTCAAGCTGAGCACTTTGTCATAAAACTACCATATCACCTCTCTATTTTTCAGCTGTCATTACCTTCAGCTTGTGATTTGATGACGTTTTTTTTTGAGACGAATTTTTCTTATTAAGTTTTTCATATAAAGTAGGCTGTTTCTGTTTTTCCTCCTTGCATTATAAATACACTTTTTTCGTTTGTATTTTTGGCGACCTTTTCTGTTTGATAAGCGAAGTTTTCCCAATTATCCACCATTTCACATCATCATCCATCTACCCATCGATCGCGTGTATGCATGTCTGTCTGTCGTTCATGAATTCGTTATACTCATCAATGTACCTGGACAGACGACGAAGCGCGGTGCGCCTTCATACTTTCTGGATGCCAAGAGAATGGCCGCCCAGGTGATGCCAGACTCCTATCTCACATACAACTCGTTCCGCACTGATCAGGTACGAAACGACCTGAGAAGTTTTTCAATAGATCAACCTTTATTTAATTACCCTTATAGCTGAAGTTTCGAGAAAACTTTCTGATATAAATTATGCGTATTTTAATAAGAGTTGAGAGGAAAAAAGTGTTTTACCAATGCGAACCACATTTGCTATCTGTATAATTGTCGACTCCTCTTCCTTATATGAAGCTATGCTTTGCATATTTTTAACAAAACACATCCCAATTGTTAACTAGTGAGAATTTGAAAAGTATAACGATAGCTTTCTTGCTGAGAAGCTAACATTACCAGAAATTCTCCATTTTATTCCTTCAGTAGTATTCACCAACTAGAATTATGTACTGTTAAGTAAAAAAAATAGGAGTTAAAATATTCCAACGTCATGGGAAATCTCCAACTTTCAATTATATGAATAAAATGATTTCATCATCGTTAAATTATCCCATCGTTAAATTATCCGCCGTTATTTTTTCTTCGGAGTAATGTGCAGACATTATGCAGAAATAAAAAAGAAATTTTAACATTTTAACTCAAATGAATTTTTGTTATCAAACCTGGCGATCGATCTCGATCGATCGATGATGCCACTCGTACTGAAGTCGTTTATTCGAAGTAGTTCATGCTTTTAACACTTTAAAATATTGACGAATATGAAATCGCTTAGATTGGCAATGAACAGCATCTGAATCACGTTTTGAATCAGACGGATTCAATTTTCTAATTCATCAGTGTAATTCCGCTGCTGACCAATTTAACAACTTCAAATGCCAGATAAACATCAAATGACTTATTGTTTTGATAAAAGGAGCAGTTTGTGCCCGTTTTCAATGAGTATCAAATGTTACTGGTCCCAATATTCTAAAATATACAGCCTAGCTATATCAAATTGCAACAATCAGTCACGAAGCTTATCAAATCAATTCCATCGTGATGCGCCGCTCTACATCCGATTTCATTGAATATTTCGGATGTCATTGAGTGCATATTTGGTCTGTCCAGTATCTATTTGGTCAGATTTGGTTATGTACTCACCCAGCTCTCATATCAGTTCATCGATCCTAAACAAATTCAAAAGAAACTGGCCTAAGGCGAACTTGGAATTGAATGATCTTGGAGTGGCTATCATAAACCATGACACCAATCATGATAAATCGTGTGAAAATACTAGGAGAACAAAATATAATAATAAAATAAATAAGAATAATAATAAATAACACGTAAAGCATGAGAGACACAAACTATCGAGACACACTCATTTTGGTTTCATGCCTAGGATTCGAACATAAATCACGCTTCGTTAGGCCGAGTAGTTCACTATCCAAAAGTGACAGTGTAGTAGTTGTTCTTGAAATTTTTTCATAAATAATTCTCAAATTCGTAATTTTTTATTTAATTGCATTTTTGCGATGATATTGTAATGTTCGTAGTTTCTCAGAACTATGAATTCTCAGATTGTTGTGAATTTTCCCTGTTTCTTAAATAGCAATAAATCAACTTTGTGAGGGAAAAAATCGAAGTAAAAGCGTGGATTTTTTACTTTTTTGGAGAGATCGCTTCAATATCATTTACCTTGCTTACTTTTTTCACCAATGAAAATTGTTTTCCAACAAAAAAATCGATTGCAATGTTGAATTTTGATGATGTTTCAAAGCTTGTAATAATTAAATCTTGCGGAGAAAAAAAATTGTCATCTCAATAGTTGTTCGATAATTATGAACTGAGGTGAAGAGTTATTAATGACAGCGAGATTTGATATGATATTAAAAATGCTTGTTAATCACCACGTAAAAATCAAAGTTAGAGATGAGTGAGTGTTAATAAAACAAAAACCGAAGAGAATATTATGGATACCAAATAACTTGTTGTTTATGGATGAAATAATTTGGTATGTGTAAATAAGGAATGGAGATGAATTCATGAAAGTCGTTTTAAAGTTACGATTGGTTTACGATCACTCTGAATACTTTCTTACTATGCAAACAGCCCAACTATAATGTCACCACTTTCTGAGGCGTGAGTGACGAGATTTACGTCGACACATCCTGTAAAATATGTCGTCTACTTCCTTAATGACAAATGTAGTCGATATTCGCCTTGTGAATTCACATTTAGTCATTCTCATCAAGGAATAAGTTCTATGCTCTTTCTTTGTTTTTTAGACTTCTAAAAATTCACTTGAATTTATAACGTATGTTAACTAAAAAATTACGGATGACAGAAACTGTCAGCAAATTCAGTTTAGTTAAAAGTATTATGTATATGGAAATTTGTTAATTGAGAAAAATAATGGTTTGCGTAATGTAAATCTTTTTCCGCTGCTGCTTTATGTTGTAGAATTTCAGTCGTGATGGTGGTGGTTACGAGTGAATTTTCATCTCTGATTTTGATGTCGCAGTCTATTCAAACAGGCTTAATAACTTTGTAATTTTCTTAACAATACAAAATACCTTCGCATTTATAAGTACGGAATGCCATTAGTTTCTCAACGCCTATTCTATTGCAATGTGATTCTTGAAAAAATCAAATCACTATGGAATTTGAAGGATGGTTTAATAGAATTCTGATTTTCAAAATATTCTTTTATGCTGCAACTGATCTGATGGTAGTTCTGGTATTGAATAGATACATCACTTGTCGATAAACAAATAAATGAATATGAAGATAAGAAAAACAATCAGCGAGATCGAGTGTAATTTTCTCGTTTTAGGGAAATCCTATATCAAATGGAAGTTCGATTTCGACACTGGACATATCAGGCGGCACACAGCAGACGCCAAACAGTGTTCTACGTGTCATCATCGAGAACATGATCTATCCAGTCACATTGGACGTCTTACATACAGTACGTAGCCGTTCTACTACGCTAAAACACCAAGGCTGCCTACTTCTTACCTTAAGTTTTGCTAGAGCCGTGGTGATAACGTCCACACATACAAGCATGGTCGAAGAGATGCAGATATCTTTTCAATTTCGAAAAAGCATTTCGAAAGTTTCGTCATCTGTCATTTCACCTATTGTAGCGTATCGTTTCTGCTCTGTTCACACCCCTTTCCTATTCTAGCTCTTCTCTCGCTATGGCAAAGTGCTGAGGATCATAACATTCAACAAGAATAGTGAGTCTGTTCCATCCTTTCCTTTCTTACCGCTTACTCTCACTTTAATCCTCTTTTAGTTCTTCTGTGTCCACATATGATCCTTCTCTGGCTGACGCATACTCTGCTTTTTTTAACGGGTTAATAATAAAGAAGAAGTATGGCTAACTCTTTAATTACAGATACGTTTCAAGCACTGGTACAAATTAGCGAGGCTAACGCAGCTCAATTAGCTAAGCAAAATTTGGAAAACCAAAACGTTTACAACGGGTGAGCAGAACTTTGTTCAACTTGATGTTTCAACCCGAACTCCTTATTTCAGGTGCTGTACGTTACGCATAGACTACAGTAAATTAAGCACTCTAAATGTAAAATACAATAACGACAAAAGCAGGGATTATACTAATCCAAATCTTCCTTCCGGAGAAATCAGTCTTGAGCAACAGCTTGGGCTTGGTGAGTCCGTATTCATCAGAATAATATTCAAAGACAATGACGAACCGTGGAATTTTCAACGTAGTTATACAACAGCATTTGTAGGCATTCCTAGCCTTCAATCCCTTCTACCGACCGCTTCTCCTTATTCATTTGCATTTGGGACTAACCCGGCTACCGCTTTCGTACCGTCCACTATAGGTGCAGGTCAGTTGCACCCCAGACGCTCCATTCAGTATCTTTTCGTGTCTCACGTTTCACTTTATTACTGATTAACTAAGTAATTTGAGTGAAATTCTTTCTTTCTGAGTGAAGCATTCACAGTTTTGATTATGCGAAGTTCAAGTTATCTGCTTTATCATGAAATTGGCAGCTTTGTTAAAGAATATTCTGCTAATTAACCAAAGTTCATTCAGTTTGATGGATTAAGTAGTTGATTTCATTTATTTGGAATACCAATGAAGTGTAATATCGAATTATCTGTTTTCACTAACACTGCTGTTATTTTAGAGGCTACGGCGCTCTCACAGTATCTTCCGACCCTTGGCGCACTGAGCAACGCCATGGGAAATCTAACTCCCTCGTCCCTGACCTCGCTTCGATTCCCCGTCAATATTCTAGGCATCACATCAGTAGTTCTTGTATCCAATCTAGACGAAAATGTTTGTATTTTATACAAATATATTGTATTGGTAAACAGCTGTAGAAGTAATCAATATATTTATTAATGTGCATCTTTCAAATCTGCAATCAGCTTTGAAGCCATTGAAGGAAGTTGGAAAGCCGAATTTAGATTAATTAACATCTATGATATTGTTTATATAAGAAATCTATTCTCATTTTATTTTTGTGCCCTTAGAAAAAGCAAATACGAGCAAATCTTAATGTCTAAGTATTGTTGAACGTTGTATAGGTCAAAAAATGATTGATTTATTTCTAGAAGGTCACACCCGATGCACTTTTCACTTTGTTCGGTGAGTTTATTCATGTTTGAATTTTTATCACACAGCTTTGCAAATAAAATTGAATCACATTTACTGCATCCAAGATAATTCCTCATGAATTCAGAAATTGTGTGTCTAATTGGCTCTAATAGGCTCATCAACAATAGTTTTTCTTTCACTAATATCACCATTTTCAGGTGTCTACGGCGATGTGATTCGTGTTAAAATTCTCTATAACAAAAAAGACAATGCTTTAATACAATACTCGGAGCCTCAACAAGCGCAGTTAGGTGAGTGTTCGTTCCAATGAGGTCCTGGTGATTATTAGCAGCAATATTTATTATAGATGCTAACCGCCTGAAATGGACGTTTTATCTTTTCTCAGTGGTTAATTTAGATTGATAATAATTGCTCTTAACGAGAATTTATGGAGTAGAATTTTTTTCTAGCTATGCAACACCTCGATAAAATTCGTTGGCACGATCGAGTAATTCGGGTGGCCCCATCGAAACACAACAACGTTCAGCTGCCTAAAGAAGGTTCTTTTTGTTTTGATTTGAAAGAAAATATCAATTTGACTCGTAGTCCAATGGGATGGGATCTTTAGCTCTTCAACGCTAACATGGTGCACTTACATTGAGCACTGTGGTTGTACGCCAAATATTAATTCATTTACGTCATGTGATGTTCCACTTGCATGAAAATTGATTTGATACTCCTTATCAAAATGAATATTAATTGAACAAAAATCATTCAAGTTCAAAATATTTTGCCAATCAAATCCCTTCAATTTGCTGTACCACTGTCAAATAGAAAATTCAAAACTCGTTTGCTTATGTCTGTTCCTTGTCTATTGACACGTCCGATTTTGAAGAAGCCAACAATTTAACGAGAATCTACTGTAAAAGAGAATTCCGAAATCTTTATACACGTCACAAATAGGGTCCACAATATTTGATACTTCCATTTTTTTTGCAGCAGTTTTTAAGTTCCATGTTCACTCTTCAAGTGTTTGTTTCAAGATTAGACTAAATTCTATAACAGTAGGAAAAGATAAGATAAGATAATTGTTGGCGTTCATCAATCCCTTGTGGTGGGATGTGCCACCGCATTCATGTCCAGCGTGATATCGTGGAGGTGGTTGAATGCGTGCCTGGTCTGCCGCGAACTTATTCGGGCCGGCGTGTCACTGCGGCACCTCCACCACTGAGCAACTGCGCCCCCAACAGTAGGAAAAGACTTCCATTAATTTACTTCGTAAATTTTGCGTGTCTATCTAACATCGATGGGAACTTTGTTAAGGCGCTGTGGCGCAGTGGTGGAGGTGCTACGGTGACATGCCGTCTCGAATCAGTTTGCGGCCATCGGCCATCGCCCAAACCTACCAAGCCCGCCAACCTTCGGCGTCGGTAATTTGATACCGGACAGATCTGGGCAAGATAACTAGCGCTGACTTAGTGAAGAGTGGTGAACTGAAGGTACTCTGTAAACCGGGCTCGAATTCAACCACTGCCACGATATCACCTTCAACACCAATCTGTAGGCGCATATCGCCACAAGGGATTTATCAGCGCGAAAGCTTATCTTATTTCATTTTAAGAAACTTCGTTTTATTGGATTCCACATATTTGCATATTCAGTTATTTTCAATCACTAGATTAAAGGCCATTATTTTTCCTAGTAATGCGGCGAAACTTTTCATGAAATCTGTGTCACTAAACATTTTCCTCCGAACATACATAAAACCTAGCTTTCTGTGAGTTCGTTATGTTGTCGTCTTTACCACGCTGGTTTTTACTTTGTCATGGCTTATATCTCAAATTTAGGTAATTAATTCTTTATGTAAATGTAGTGATTCATTAGCCAATGACAACGAATACTTCACGATATATCATAAATGCAGCATAGAGAATATAGACGATAGTTATAAATATCAGGTTCAGTTGTTATCTAATAGATTACATCATAAAGGTTAACAATAACGAACGTTACAAATCAATGATATGGAATAGTGGTTAATCAGTCGACGTCATTGAATTTCGTGAGTGTGTGAGGAATAAGAGAGAACTAATTGTAGGTACGTTCAAATGATAAGCGGAGGGAACAAACAATATTGATAATAATCTCATGGGGTTGTAAGCGGAACGACGTATTCAGACTATGGTACAAATAGCATTTAATCATTGGCTATGACCGGAGAGAACAGTTGTCTCACACTGTGTGCAGTATTTCATACTCAGAAGACTGTGTTTGAGTAAGAGAGATGTGCACTTACTTGATTCATCGACATCTTGAAATCGAGGCCGATCAAGACAAGAACTTTATGTGATAATCTAGAAGAAATAGATGAGAATGGTAGCACACTATCCTCCTATATGAAGAATATTTGCTACATTCTGATTTTTATGATGCTTCTGTTGCTTATGTTGGGTAGAGAATTTTTCTTGCAGGTCAACCCGATGCGGGTCTTACGAGAGACTATTCGCACTCTCCGCTGCATCGATTCAAAAAACCAGGCAGTAAAAACTATATGAACATATATCCACCTAGTTGTACTCTTCATTTGTCCAATATTCCTCCGAACTATTTTGGAGCAAACTCTTATTGAAGCGTTCGAGAAAAATGGATTCACTGTTAAAGCATTCAAATTCTTTCCGTAAGTTCACCTATATGCGAAGTCACCAAAATTTTATGCATGAAATTTTTTTGGTACCTATCATGTTAAAATTTTCTTTTTGGGTATGATAATTGAATAAGCATAATTTTAATTGATAACAGTTCTTCCTCCTTTCTCTCTTCTCTTTCTTATCTACTTCACTTTTCTCGCTTGAGTTCAAAATGTTTATTTCCTTGGGTAATGAATAATGAAATTGCAGGAAGGATCACAAGATGGCTTTGTGTCAGTTGGAAGATGTGGAAACGGCAATCGAAGCGCTCATATCAATGCACAACCACAAACTTGCTGAAAACGCCCATTTGCGTGTTTCGTTTTCGAAATCCGGAATTTGATTTGATCTATAGTGATGATGACAAACATTTTCTCTGCAGATTCTACATTTTCATCAATTCTTATTTCTCCACCGTTGACGTATCATTAGTACACCAGAAGTGCTAGGAATTTCGAAACTTCCTTGCAGCAACAAAAGATATCAGAGAAGCAATTTTGAGTTCTGAACTTTTACATAACTTTGTACTTCATATCTAACCCAATGTAAACATGCCGAATTGAGGTTTGGCATGCTCCACTGTCTTAAACTTGCATTGATCCACTGATAAAGTGGTTACGCTGAATGCGTGCAGTGAATCTAATTACTTTTATTTGGCATAAGTGAAGCTGGCAAACGGAAGTTTTGCGATCGGATTTTCAAAAGACCTGCATATTTTGTTCCCTACCCTGAGGGCACCCTTCTACTCCGAGTCACTCTTATAATTTAGTCCAGTTGGTGGATATTGCGGTAGGAAACGAGCACCAATTAGTGAAATTGATTTGTTTATGATATCTTGAAGTGTGAATGTAGTCCGATTTTTTCTTCTGTCAAGTTTACGATGTTTATTATTAATCTCAGAAATCCACAACTGAATTGTTTTGCTAGGAAATGACGTATAAACACCTAACGAGTATAAGCAAATCATGCCATATGTATATAAGTAGATTCATCCCTGTGGTGCATTTTCTTAGTCGACTTCGATGCTTTTTTTTCATTCATCCATTTTTGTTCTATTAGAAGTTTCGCTCTAACGCTCTGCAAGAACAACTATTGTCGTTTGCTTCTGTTTCATATCTAATTCTGTAGCTGCATGATTCATACAAATATTGTTTGTAACATTTCAATGTGGGTTCGTAACAGTGTTATCCTAGGAACAGTCATAAGATTGATTACAACTCTTGACTAGATCACATAACACCTGTGATATCCTACCGATACATTGCAATGACCCGGAAGTCGGTCCGGTTGTATGATTCACTCGAACATAAATCAATCACAGTCAGCAGTACCACATCTATCTTCGTACATCATGTTTTCTTTTCTTGCATACTTGATGGCTTTCATTTTATTTTCGATTTTATATATTGGGGAATATTACACCTATGGAATCGGAAGTATCACAGTATTTTTTCTTGAACTCCGAGAATGCATACATATCCGCGATGGCCCTCCCCTATAACTTGGAGCTGGCCTTCATCATGCTTTGCTTTTTTTCTTCATTACACTTGTTTTAGCGGCCGATTATTCAAGCTTTATACTCTGTCAGAATTTTATTTTTTCTGTTTCATATCATTATCATATCTTGTTCGCATATCTAATAGGATGAGTTCCTTCACTGTTTAAGTATATTAAGACGTTCTTCCTCGTTAATATTTCACATTTTTTTCACAGCAACCATGTGCATGATAGCTATTAATTACCGCAGCAGTACTGATAATTCCGATTTTTCCATCTCAATTTGATTATCAATTTTATCAGACAACGATACTACCAATTATATCATTTATTTTAAAAGAAATGCTGTTCCTAATTGAGAATTTTCAGGTATTTATATTTCTGTATATGTTAGGTTTATTGCTGTGATATAAAATATGTGAGGTTACAGAATTGCAAATGTGTTGTGCAAAAATATTTACTTAAGTTGTGTGTTCTCTATTACATTCGTCCTCCTAAATAAACCACTTCAAGTGACTCGATTAAGCAGAAGGTTGTGCAGTTGGTAATTCAAGCTTTCGCCGTAGGAAGCAATGCGTTGCGTCTGTGCAGCAGTCGTGTGTTCGCCCAAAGGACAGTATCAACTGAAGATGCTTACATGGAACACTTTGAACAAGTAGTTCTCTCAGCGAAGAAGTTAGCGAGGCTTAACAAATTGCAAAATGCAAAATTTGCATGGACTATTATTATTGTGTAGATAAAAAAAAATATTCGCATTAAATGTTCTGATACAAACCGTTTTCAAGTGGTAATTCTAGGACGTTTCTATCCTGATAACAGTAATTGGTCAATATTTTTAGAGCTCTGAAATCATAATTTCTAACGAAC
>KN716173.1:205311-222813 GCA_000816705.1 Dictyocaulus viviparus
ACAAAGGCAATATAGTGTTCATCTTTTAAAGAACCATACAATAAACGCAATCGGTTTAATCAACAACAATCCATTATTGTAGGCGATTCCGAAAATAAAGGCCTTGTTTGGACTGCCGCCATGATGGCTGCCTTCCATCGCATGTAGCGTGAGGTTTTTTCTTAAGTAGGCAGCTTAATTTTCAAACACCACTTCACTTACAACTTCATTCCAATACTAAGATTTAATTTCTTCCAGATTAAATGTCCAGTAACACATTTGCCATTATTCAATATTGTTCACAATTATTTTTAAATTTTCTGATCTGCTTCAACGAGGATTTCAATTCCTTTAAATTAGGAAATCTTTTTCTTAAATAAGTAGGTAATAAAAAAAATTTTTTAATGAATAAAAATTCAAAATGGCAATGTTTTGTTTTTCTCACAATAATTTAAATACAATTTGTTTCGTTCAATACTAAATACTATAGTTGTAGTATTGTTTGTAAGCTCAAAGCTATTATCACACATTCATTAATTCATTGCTAGGCTTTTGTAAGCTGCTCTTCTACATCGCTGCTTTACAATTTCAATATCCACAAAATCATAAATCATTTCAACGCAACGAAGCATCATCCATACAATCCACCAACAATGCGTATCGTTATTTCTGTCGATGAGTCTCCCTTCCTCCCAAAATTCATCTATCATTAAATTAATGAGTAAATAAAATGAGTACTTTTTGCCTGGAGCACAACATTGTAATCGAGCACTTGCCACTTTCTGAATTTTTTATTTATCGTGACTTCTGAGTTAAATAGTAACATGTTATTTTTCAGTCTTCCTTTGTTATAACATTGTGCCTTTTTATTTTACGAAACAAAAAGAAAGTTTTAAGTGTTAAGCAAATTTACCTAGTGAAGCATGTAGATGAGCGTTTGACGACGTTTATTTACGACTTAATTAATAATGAACATGAATGTCTCATGCTTCCTCAACTTTTTCCGCACTCATTTCACAAATGTTATAATCGTTATAAGCATCATCGTAAACTCAACAGCTTCACATACGCCTAAATACGATAACATTGATGACATTATCATGTCGCATTACTGTTGGCCATTTTTTATTTATCGATGATTTTTTTCTGTATATTTGCATAGATGGGGATTGATGTTTTGTTGACTATTGTCACGTACTATGAATCCGGGAAAAAAAATTTCATAGACATATAAGTGTTTATAATCGTAGCAGCTCGAATACGGTGATTATATATCTAGATGGATTAATATCCTTGATTATCGGTGGCTTTTTTTCGCAGAATTGTGACAAATTCGGACTTGATATCGTTTGCTCGTGAATTTCATGAACAGTCGAAGTTTACAGGTCGACGAGATGGCGCTGAAGATATCTCCAGTCAAGGAGGTTCAATCGACCTTGTTAAATGCAGTGTCTTCTTGTCTTTTTGTCGCTTTCCACTCTTTTATCTCAACGCGCTAACGTTCAGATTCTTTTCTTGAAGCAATAGGCGAAGAAGGAATAAACCTAAAGGAGTATCTTATTATTCTGACTAATTCTTATAAAATGCGAAAACAGTGATGGTCTTATTTGTTTTGGCTTTCTGACTGCACAAACATTTTTTTTTTCCTCACTGATACATTTGAACACTATGCGAATAGATTAAATATGTGTCAAGCATTTGCTTAACCCTCAGCCGAGATCTATATGAAGAAAAAAATTCTGTCATTGATGATCAATTTGATTTTCATTTATTGATTAATAGCACTTCTCCACCGTATTCCTCGCAACCTTCTTCCATTCCGCCTATCAATATATTTACTTCAAACAACGTTTGTGCAATGAACCAGCGAAATACGTACTTGTTGAAATTTCATTTTAAAAATGAGGTCAAATTGGAAGAAAAACTGAAAAGGGCTGAATGTCGTTGAACAAAAGATCATAGATATCGAATTGTTCTTGTCGTTGCTGGAATATCAAGAATATTCGAGAAAAAAAGGCGATGTTGTTGCATTTACTTCCTTAGTATAAAAACACTATTTTTAGTGTACAAGAATTTCTTACTTGTCTGGAAATCGTTGATAAGCAGCTATACATTGCTTAAGAGCTTTTGGAAAGGCTTATCGTTTCAAAGTCATCAGATTGCAACTCCACAAGTCACATAATGTAAGCTCAAATGACTTTAGTTTCCATGCAATTAAATCCTTGCTATATCCTCACAATGCTGCCTCAATCATACAACTTCGAAATTGAGGTGGGACTCGAACCTGCTTCTCATTTACGTCTGATCTGCCAATCAGTAGATTACACTACAAATGTCCTTGTTTCACCGATCACCTAACGCTTAATGCTTTGATCATTTTCAGTCGATTTGCGAATGATCTGATGAACTTGTAGCGCCACAATATCTAGTCAAACTGATAACAGCAAGACTTAAACTCCAGCCCCATATATAGTCCTTCGTTGCGATTTATTTATTTTTCTACCAATTATGATAAGTTATTGTCGTACGCCAGTGTTATCAACCATTACAACCTCCTCACATGGCACAGACTGGTCAATTTGAGCTTATATAAATTGATTTGAATGTGCCAGAAATTAATGTAGAAGAATACTTTAACGTCCACGATTATTTCTATGTCGTCTGTCTTGTATTGCTGAAAAATGAAACAGCTAATGCAATCATCTTCCTTTGCTGTACTGGCACAATACTGTACGTATTTTAATAGTAAGCGAATCGATTTTCACACAGATGAGCAAAAGTGCTCATTATTGAGCATTATTGAATTTGAGTGCGGTAGTTGTGGGTAATGGATGATCAACAACAGTTGAAATTTCACACTCGCATGACGATTCATTCTGAGCGTTTGTGGGATCGACGATCTCACAATAGTTTGCCTTCCGAGACGTGTAGTCGTGTAGTCAACGTGAACCTCAGACTGCATATTTAGGATGTCTCTTTCGTAGTAGCAAATTTTTTAAAATAATTTCATATACGTATATGAGAATTTCAATAATGGATAGATTTGATGTATTGCCATCTTTCACACATCTTAACAATAAACAATTTATGTTTTCGATTTACTTGTCTAATGACAAAGTCTTAGGAAACAGGCGCTAATTCTGATGTTGCGACAACTGAGGGAATAAGAAGCCCTATCAGCGCTTGACTGATAAATTTGATTCGACTCCGCTCTACATTGAATTCCTCAAAATTTCTACTCTTAACTTCTCTCCTTATTCATTTCTAATGCATAACTCCGCTTAATAGAGCCTTCTATTCATAACAATGCATTGAAATACCATACAAATCTTTTCCTATTGAATATGATAAGTCAACCTGTCACATTTTTAGGTTACTTAGAGTTTCAGTCACTCGTTCTTCAATGCGCTTTTGATGAACGATTAGTCGTATTTTCATCATTTGACGTTCGTTCACACACGCACCTCCATCTTCCTATGTTGACTAGCTAATTAAGAAAACAGCCTAGGCAAAACATTTTAGATTGTTCAACTATTATAAATTCAACGGTTTCATTTCTTATAATCATCGCATTCAGTTTCTTGAAAGCAGCTTTGTCGTTAGATTAAATGCTAACCACTCTAAAATTTCAGAGGAAAAAGTTGACGCTATTGTTTTTCATTTGTTGTATTCAAAATTCCAACTGAATCTTTCTTTTGCGAAAAGAAGTGATATATCAATAAAATACTTTTCTTCCGAAACTAATACCAAACAGCACTGTTGATATTTCTTCTAATCTCGATAGAGCTGAATTTTTCAAGCGTAATAAATCTTTAAATCGCTGCATTATAGATGATCCTCAAGCATGATAATTTTTATTGAACATCTTTAACTTTTTCACTCTTTTTCTTTTAAATCTATGAATTTGCCAAGAAGAGCTTTTTTTCTTCAAATTTTTACGCAATTTCTTCTACTAAGGATATCTCGAACTCAACCTTTCTTCATCATTATCTACTGAGTAGACTCATTGTGAGTATTTGGGAAAATTTTCGCTTTATATCAATATATTCCACAAATCAAACTACTTGAATACTTGGATGGTATCCACAAGTAACGAGCGCCTCAGCATACCTTCTACTCGTTTTTCTGTCGCTCAATCGTTATCAAGTGCTGATTTTCGATCGTGACATACGAGATATCCATTCCGTAACTATAAATTGGTATCGTCTGCAGATTGTTGACGTATGTCACAAAAGAGCCTACATCGCTTGAATGGGAGTTACTTGTTTGACTATCGATAAATTTTCCTATGAATCTTGAAGATGAGATACATGTTATACTTTTGAGCTGTGCCTTCTTCCTACACGCCGTAAGAGCCGACTAAATTGTATAAAGCATCGTTAGTTTTTTCGACGGTATCAAAGTGTCTGATCACGATCCAGCTGGAAACAAAGTGTTGAGAGAGTTGTTGAGTAGAAGAGCTAAACCTGGAGTTTCGTGTCTGTCAAGTAGTCAAAGCTAGTGCACACGATCAAAGTGCGGGAAAGGAAGGAGACTCTTGTTAATTTGATTATCTTCCTTACTCAGGAGCAACCTGTATGATTGCAAATCATTATGTGCTTTGATAAACAATGAATGATTGTGGCACATCTTGCTTTCTTTCCTCTGTCTAGCTCTTTCATCGTGTTCATTGGATGTCCGAGGTATAGATGGGAGCTGGCCACAGCGACCTGAAGCACATCTTTATTATTCTTCGCAACATGGATTCATCATGAACTTGGTCTTTCTTCGTCTTATGAACAATTCAATATTTTTTCTGCCTGCTTCGTTCATCTGGCTGAGCATTGTCTCCGTTCCACTAATATTTCTAGAAATAATGACGGTGTCATCCATAAAGGAAAGATTTCATAGAAATTCTTCATCAATATGCATACATTGCTCTTTTTGGCAGGGTGAGCTCATGATCTACTATGGTATGACAGTATTCAGTTTTTACGATATTGTGTCCCGTTTATTCTAAAATGGAAAGAGAAGCTGAATCTAAAATTAAAAAATAGTTCCCGGGCTAAAGGTTGGAGATTTAGGTGCAAAGAAAGGCTTAATAAAAGAGCTAGCACTCAACTTCACTAAAATAAAGTAATAACATAATTGTTTGCACTGATCAATCCCTTGTGGCGGGATGCGCCGACGCATTCGTATTCAAGGTGATATCATGGATGTGGTTGAATGCGTGCATGGTCAATACAGTAAATTGAGTTGACCACTCTTCACCACGTCAGTGTTTTTTACCTTACCTAGACTTCTCTGGTACCAATTTACTAACCCTGGAAGGACGGCGGTCTTGGTAGACCTGAAGGTGCGACCGCCAACTAATTGGGGGCCGGCTGCGGTGGCAGCACCTTCACCACTGAGTCACTGCGCATCCAGAAATCTTCATTAATTTGGGGAATCAGGGTAAAAACACATTTTTCATTACTTGCAGTTCATTTATTTTGAAAACCAGAAAAATTTTTTATGAACATGTATTATGGAATTGAAAATAAACCTATTAAAATGTTGCAATACCTAAAGCAATGGTTACTATGATGTCGCTCACAATTACTTTCACTTTTCTCAAAAAAAAAATAGTAATAATAATAGTAAGAGCAAACCAGAAAATAAGAACAAACTAACATTTTTACAGCCTTTGAAACGAACTGTCAACTAAAAGCAATCTCACAACGTTAACAAAGTCATGACATGTTAACACGCATTCTTAGGGAGAAATTTAATCAGTCCAAGGTGTGGGTGGGGTACAACTTCACCCGCCAAGTCGAATTCTCATTTAACGTTTTGCAGTAGTTCAACGAGGTATCCATAAATGTTGGTATGCTCAATAGAATCATTGCGTTATAAAGATTACGTCAATGTCATCGTGCACCTAACGATTTGCATCTGAGAATTCGTTTATACTTTTCTCTCAGAATTAGAAAATGTTCATGACATACTCTTTTACTTTAATCGAACTATTTTTTTCGCAAATTTAACGACATATGTTTAAAGACAATTTTATTTTTCTGACGATTAACGATGATTGTATGCGTATTCTGTAACCAAACAGCATAAAATGTAGTAAACGTTATCATAATACTATGCTTAAGGAAGCGCATATCGGTACCTTTAAAAAAATGGTTTCAAAATTCCCACGTTTTCTCATGCAACTTCCGGTCGAGATTTATGCTGGTGTTATCACTGCTTTATATATGATAAGTCCTCATTTTAGTTTCACATATGTAGCTCAGGCGATAACGTTGTCTTGGCTCAGTTAATTATCTATATTTGTTTAAATCTTGTTCGTTAAAAATGTTGTGAGCCTTAGGAGTAATAGTCTGTAGGTTATTGCTTATTTCAGTTACAATGTGTTATGTTGGTAATCATGTAGTTTTATTCTATACTTGTCATAGTATGTTCAATTGCAGCGTTTATATAGTCGTCATTTGCTATTATGGATGATGACTGGACTCCGTTGCTTAACAAAGACTGCATGCTGTTTTCACCGAGTGGTTTTCCATTGGACGATGAGTTTCAACTTACAAGTTTTGATTACAGTCCTGAGAAATTCATCAAAACAGAATTGCACGAAGAAACAAGCGGTTAGTTTACAATTCTTGTCTCATCACTCTCTCGTAATCTTCATCGTTATTCATCAAGTCGTAATAGTGTTCGCTCTGAAACATCTCAAATTTGAACTAATGCTTATAAATTGCGTTTTGTTCGAAACAAAGCTGATTTAGTAGGGTTTGAGCGCGATTCGATGTACTTTCAACGAGCGCATTGCAACATAGCAACTACGAGGTTCGTTCAATATGGTGACGTGTTACCTCAGGATAGTTGAACAAAGATTTGCTTACATAATCGCATAATTTTTATGCTTTATTGAAGTCTGATCAAATTTTTTCCTTGATAATACAGTTTTTTATGGTAATTAAGTTTAATGGCAGACAGAACATTCATTTGAAAACATGTTTAACAAAAAAAAAAACAGACTATCTTAAGTCATATTTCTGTACAGACGAGACGGATAATCGATGTGTAACGGTTGATCACTATCTCTGCACTATTGATTGACATATCAACTGCGAACAATTCATTTTCATAACAGTTCATACTTAGTGAAAATATTTGAAGAAAAGAGCATAGCTCTACAAGTAGGGGTCCGTTTAATGATGGAACAGAACACATCCGTAGGTGTACGCGCAGTTTTTCATACAACCAAACATCTGTACATCATAGTAGCAGTGACGCGAGCTTCACGATGTATCCAAATGTTGCATTATTGAACAAGAAATTTATAGTAGATGTGCTTTTTCTACTATAGAATACGGCTTTCAAAATGTGCTTTGTCTTCATTCTATTAGTTTGAAGAATTTCCTACTTAAACTGTTCACTCATTTTAACATGCTTGATTGAAATATAGTTTCTTAACATTTCTTTTTGAGCGAAACACATATAAGCATATTGAAGGATGATAATTTTTCAACGAAAACAGTATTTTCATATCTTATGTTTTCTACTGAAAACATAAAAACGTAACATATGGAAAATTTCATGGAGACGACGAGTCTGAGTGATGATGATGACGAGCCTCTATGATGACTTCAGAAGAACAGCCCGTTGCACCAAATGCTGTTTATCTCCCAAATGATTATGGTGTCGATTCACCGATTTCCGACCGATGAAAAATTTGCTTGTCTCTACTATCAATGCTTTGCATGGCCCCAAATAAGGTGGTTCAAAACAAAAAAGAAAACTACAAAAATCTTATTGCAAAAAAGAATGCCTGCTGATGAAAGCTCTATTTCGAATCAAAGATAATGCTAAAGCTTTATAATAGGTGTTCTGGGAAATATATGGAAGAGTATAATGAACTACTCGAAATTGGTTAGCTAGCTTCAGAATTCTCTTGAATTGAAGAAAAAAAAACTATAAACGAGTACTGATAGGTAAGATAACGATATTGGATGGGATAATTTTTGCTGTGACGTAAAAATATGGATAGTAATTCTGATTTCTTAGTGTTATTGTAATCATTCGAGAAACGTTTCTGTCTAAAATATTCAAGGCTAATTTTATTTCAATACGTCACGCAAAAATACATTCAGCTAAGACGAAGAGAAGTTAGAACAGAATGAGAACTACCAAATGAGTTTCAATGGAAATCGAATACATGATACGTGAGGTAAATGGAATGAGTGAATACGTTACATTATTGAATTCTCATATTACAAATATCCTACTTGAATTTTTAAATAGAGAAAAATTGTTCGAATCAACAGACTTCGCTATTATTAGGTATTCGGTTGTGCTTACTGATGCTTAATTAAAAATTAGCGCAGGTTTAGTGCGTACAATATTTATGTTTAAGCAATGATTACATTACATGGTAGTGATTTATGAAAAATTTCAAAAAAAAAATCTGTTGAATAGTAATGGAATCGATTGAAATACTTTTGCTAATCGTTGAAGATTTCCAGAGAAGCCTAATATACGTGTACTAACAACAATAAAAGAGTCACTTTGTCCCACTAAAATAGTGTACACATTTGATCCAGCCTATACAATATAATCGGAAAGAGTTCAGTAACGTGTTCAATTCATTTTTTCGGTTAAGTACTTTGTAGCATTTCAGATTATCACGGCTCAGCTTCTGAGAGTCCATCGTCATCGTTATCTAGTCCTGATATGAGAGACAGTTTGGGTGTTGACCTTTCATTCTGTATACCATTCAGTGGAAACATCCACTCTTTTCTTCATAGTCCAACCAACAATAATAGGTTGGCTCTTTTCTTCTTTTCATGGACTCGTTCAATCCATTAGGTTCCAATTAGGGAGATTTGGAACATTCATGTTATGCATTTTGTATCGTATTAAAATTCGCTAGGTATCAACGTTTCGTTCCATTTTGTAGTGTCCTCAGATTTGTTCATACTTTCTCTCATTCAAGAAAAAAAAATGAAGCGTTGCCAATCTTGATCATAGGTGAAATGCGGCCCGAATGACATTTCTAAACAATTTTTGGCTTATTATTAATTTTCATTCGCGCCGCGTAGCACAACGATAGATGAGGCCTTCGAAATTTGCTCTGCTTTCAGCACATGTGACATGTGATCGCATTGATCTGCCATGTCCCCGTGTTACTTTACCTTCAGAATCGTCATCACTACTAATGTGAAGATAAACATCATGAAATTATTTTTCTATTTTTCAGAAGTCCCTTTGGACATGTGCTTTCAAGTGGAAATATTACACAAGCACATAATCATCTTCCACCTGCCAGCCATTTCTCTCATCATATGCTACCACAACAGGTTTTTATTTTTTATCTTTACCAGTCTTTATCGTTACTAGAAGTTTTACTAGTGATAATAAAATACTTAATCATATACTTGGTTTGTAAGCTAATCACTGCGAGTCGTTGTAAATCTGAAAAGTTAAATTTGAAATCAGCGCTTTGGCTGCTAGTGCATTTATTTTTTGTTCATCTCTAAATGTTAGAACTATATTATAGCATATTAAAGCGTACCAACCGTTTTTGAAACATTCATGTTGGCAGGCGGACTTATTTGAGGAAAAAATTGAAGCAGAAGTTAAACACACTCTGAGAATGTTCAATCATAGCGAAAATTACTTTCATATTATCGTAACGACACAAAAGTAGACAAAAAACGTTCCTTCGCATTCTTTAAAATCCAAGATATTTTTGGCGTGTTTAATATATCTAATAGCATATTTACGCCTCATTTTGCACTAACGTACTGAAGATAATTGTCAACTCAGGTCACTGTATAGACCAGGCGCGCATTCAACCATCTCCACGATGTCACGATGAACACAAACGCGTAGGCTCATCCCGAAGCGAGGATTGATCAACGCCAAAACCTGCCTTATCTTATCTAGCTTATGTGAAAATATAATGATTTAAAAACGTAATAAGTGTCAGAGGGCACAGTGGTTCAGTGGTAGAGGTGCCGCAGTGACACGCGGGCCCGAATATGTTCTCGGCCGCCCCCTAGGCCTACCAAGCCCGCCATCACTCCGGGTTCGGTAAATTGGTACCAGAGAAATCTGGGTAAGATAACTGGCACTGACCTGGTGAAGAGTGGTTAACTCAAGTCATTGTATAGTCAACCAGGCAGGCATTCAACCACCTCCACGATATAAAATGAAAACTCCATAGCGAAAGGGTAGAATTTGAATAAGACTGTTTCCTTTTATCATGAGCCGTCAATAATGAAAAAAATCGCGTTGTGAGCAGATGCTAGAATTTTTTACCGTATGTATCCGTCGGTTCAATATTTTTCCAGCACAAATTTGGTAACTCGTTAGCAAACGAAGAACTTCGGGCTGTTTTCACCTGAGCGACGTTTGTTCGGTTGTTAAAATCATTAAGCACACAACAAATAATTATTTCTGCGATGTATAACAATGTTAGAGATATCAATCAGATGAATTAATAAAACCTTCAATAAACTATTGAGGTGAAAAGCTTGCGTTTTTATAGCGCAGCATTATTAGGCTCGCGGTCGAAGAGTATACCGCGAGTTGCAAATTGTAAAATATCACTTTGATTCGAAAGAATGAATATAACACAACCACTATTTGGACAATAGTATAGGTTGCATTCATTTTTTTTTTGCAAACTACTTTAGCAATTTAGTAGCGCTGATAGGAGTATAATTTGTAGAATAGACTGCAAAATTACCAGACCTTCAAAATCTAGGAATTAAACGGAGTGTTCTCAATTCAATAACGATGTTAAAGATTACTACGATAAATTGAACAACTGTAACGTCTGGCACGAATCACGAAGTCGGATGATCGTTTTATTTTTTGTTATGAGCAGAAGCAACTACAATCCTTTACGTTGGAAGTGATAAAGAAGATAGTTACTGCTGCTGCAAAAGCCGATCTTATATGTAATCAAGAAACTTTATTTGTATAATAACGCGGAAGAATGATGGTTAGAGGCAGTTTCCAAAAAATACCTGTCTAACAACAAGGCGTGAAAATGTCTGTTTTTTACCAGCCTACGTGACTGATACAGGAATACACGAATCTCATTCTTATTAAAAGATGAAATTGTTTACTTGTCTATGTTTCAAACAACTTGAATAACCTTTAAAAGTAAGGTACATCTATTTTACGTCTCCAAAAAAAGAACCAGAGTGATGCAGTGGTCACATATTATTTCTCTATTGAGCTTTTAGTACACTATAAAGAGAGCAAAAGGTGTTACGCTATTGTTTCGATTACGTCCTCTAGCTAACCTAGCTAACCTTCCGTCGTTTTATGCTTGATGAGTTACCATTAGAATAATCTCTGATGATAAGCAGCATCTAAACGGTAGAGATTAGTTATCTCATTTCAGTTTATTGACCAACCTTGCATTCTGTAGTGTAGTGGCCGATGCGCCGAAATTGTATTGGTGTCAATAGCAGTGAATATCTTAACGCTCACCGTTAATGGTTTGCCACGCGGGTCTTTTTGTACTGCTCTCCTCAAACTTTTGTAATGGAACCTCAAATTTGGGTAATTAAACCGTATGCTCGTTTGACGACGATGATGTAAAATCAAGAGTGAGTGAAGATAACGAATGTCAGAAGGTTTTTGTCAAGAGCAAAAGCAGCATATGTCCGCTTATAATGACGATACTGAAGATTGAAGATTGAATGAAGATCTCAGAGTTGAGTGCGTGTCTTCGTCAGGGGCAAATACTTACTGTATCTGCTTATATAGAGAGGAGGCGGAGACTTCAGCATGTTGAAAAAATGTCCTTTTTAGTTCGTCAGCTAAGTTCATTTCCAGAAACATATCGAAATGACAAAATAATTATGACCGCTTATGGATCAGGACGTTTGCACTTTCACTCGCCTCCACCATTTCTAACTTTCTTTACGATGACTTAGAAACCACAAATTAATATAATAAGTAATATGTCTTTGCTTTACACGTAATTTGGATGATAAAGTAGAGATTACTCAACAGAGTATTCTCTACACATTCAGTTACCTCCGCGATATCATAATGCAAGCGAGTACTCAGCGAGCACGTATTGTGTGTGTGATGCCATCTTAGAACTACAAAGAGTATAACATACATAATTCGGACTTGATAGCGATCTCGGTTTCACCATTTTTTTCAGCAAGATTCGTATAATCAACAACATCGGGCACAACAGATAATCGTATCTCCACCACCGCATCATATTCATTCACCAGTTACCTCTTACAATGTTACAACAGAAGAGACGTTAACATTATTTGATGGTTTGTGACTGTGTTGAATCCCTTTGTATTTTATATATGAGATCATGACGTAAACTGTGCCATATATCTGTTTTCTGTGAGGGAGATTTGTTATTCAGCTGTGTATTCATTAAGCAAATGAAGATCGGACACCTTCTCCTCCTACATCAGACCGTAGTTCTCCAGCAAATGAAGTGTTTACTGACAACGTAATGTACAACGGATTACGTGGACCTTTTCCTTGCAGCAATGGTAAACATATATGTAAACAAAAATGTATATAAATTAGTAGTACAGCATAACAGAGAAGCACTGGAACGTTTGCAGGAATGATCAATAGTCTTTCTAATGCTCAACAGCAGCTGAAATCTCGAAGCAAAATGCATGAGATGGCCGTACGTCAGCGACTCATAACTGACCAGGTTGGTAAGGGTAGCTACTACTTATGTCATCAACAAAGTTATGTCCGTTTGATTGAGCTTCCTTCACTGTTCTTTATGATTATCTCTGCCAAATTTTACGTGTTTTTGGTCTCTTTACAATTCATTAATATTTTCCAACCTCTTCATGACTTTTGTTTTTATTCTGTACTTCACTTTTCTTCAGGATCCACGCAGTCAAGGTTTGGTGCAACTTTCCGCAGAAGAACGAAAAACATTACTGCAAGAAGGGTATCCGGTAATTATGATAAATTCAATAATGTAAAATGATGTCTCTTATGCAGTCGGAGAGGATTCTTTATCTAATAGCAATACAGTGTATATAGGTGGAAATTGATTAATGTGGTCAATTTCTGAATTCTCAGGTTCCAACACGGCTACCACTTTCAAAAGCCGAAGAAGAATCATTGAAAATAGTTCGTCGGAAGATTAAGAATAAGGTAAATAATTTGTCAAAACGTTCTTCTCGTCGATTCTTTTACGGTTTATAGAAATCTTTTTCTCAATTGCACATATCCGGCTACTTATTCTTACTTTTATTATATTTCATATACAGAAGATTCTTAATAAATGTCAAATCTGCTCTAACTATTCATGCTTCTATTTACCAAATATTATTGAGTTTTTTTCAACCCTTCGGAGTCTCCGTTCGTGTATAAACAGTTATAGTGAAAGTCCTCATCGATACTCTCCATTCATAATCATTCATGTATTATCGTTTCATCTTTTGCATTGTTGTGTAATGCTGTAACTCATCTAACTGTTCACGTTAATAACACTTCCTTGATTCTTCATATAATACAGTCCTTGATAAGGATGTGTTTACTTTTTTTAGAATAAAGATATGGTTACCGAAGATAGAGGTTAACGCATTGCAGCCCATTTTTCGTAACACCTTCACTTTTGTAAATACATGTTCTATAATCTTATTCGTCTTTCTTCTTGTCGTCCTATTTGAACATTCTTACTTCCCTATAAAATTCGTGCCGCACCAAATGTTTCTCTATTTTTGTCATCGCCTTTCAGCTTTCGGCCCAGGAGTCGCGTAGAAAGCGCAAGGAATATATGGATACATTGGAGTCACGTTGTCAGGCATATTTCAATGAAAATAATCAACTAAAAGTAAGTCTATCACTTGCTCTTTTGTTTGTTTGTTTTTGCCTCTAATCCGAATACTGCATCTTCGTTACTCTTTAAGCCAATTTATTATTATCAACTTAAAATCATAAGGAATGAGATCAACAAAAAATATTAGTCTAAAAAAACGGATTTATATATACAATTATATTTATCGATATCTCAATAGATTTGTATTCAGTGCAATAAAGTTCACTAATAAAGTAGTGCTGTGCTGTTTGGACTTCTTGTGGAGGGCAAGTTTTATGGTCTGCCATGCATTGAGGTTGAATTTTTACAAATAGTGTAGTAAAAACTGTTATGGTGATTGTCTATAACATGCACACTTTTCAATTTTTGTTAAATTTTTGGAATAGAAAGAATAAACTAAATTTCCGCATTCTTTCCTGTTGGATGCAGCTACGCATTCGTGTTCAACGTGACACTGCAAAGGTGATTGAATTCAATTGCGTTCCATGAAATAACTTCAGCTGAGCACTCTTTATGAAGTCGGCTCTGCTTATCCTACCAGATTTTTCTGGTACCACTTAACTGACCCGATGGAGGGAGTGCATGGCAGGCCCAGGGCGAGCCGTATACGAGCACTGCGGCGCCTAACGGTGCGTTGCGCACCACCCCCTTCCCCATTCTGTACGCAATTTGATCGCTCTTGGTAAAATTTGATGATTTGATCGGTGCATGTAATTGTAAATACTGTAGTCTTCAAGTGCAGATACACGTACGTGAATAAGATATGTTAGGAAGAATAATTGTTTGATGTTACATTAGTGAAAGGTGAGCTTTATCATATCTTTAGTTATATTTCTATTTTCCTAGATCGTGTGAGACAACTAGAGCTATCAAACCAGAAGCTCATTATGCAGATAAAGAAGCTGCAAAATATTGTCAGTGTTAGCGGTCAACATGTGGATGTTCCTGTTGTTCATTAGGTATAACTGAGAAATTTTTCACACTATTGTCTTTATGAAAATTCCCCAAAGTCGAGATGCCAAATAGTAAGTCTTTGAGATTTTACATGTCGATTATATAATTTCAGATTAATATATCCATCTGTTGTGCGTCATTTTTTTCTGGATTATTCTGAAGGTCTTCAAATACGCCGTCGGCATGGCATTTACGTTGTCGCTCACTTCCAAACTTTAAATGTACCCAAGTAGTTGCTTTGGCCACTTTCATGATGCAGGTCTGCTTCAAAATGCGTGTGCGCGTCTTCCACTGTGTTTTTCGTGAAATATCGAAAAAGAGATTTTATTAATGAAAATTTGAGCATTTCTGGAACCATGTTTGCGTGATCTTCCGATGTATGCAAAGTAGGCACGATAATACCGTTGAATACATTTCCCTTCTTGTTTTCGCATTGTGTAAATTATTTTAAAATATATGTATTGTATTCCATTCTTCTTTGCACTTCTATAAACTATGGATATGAAATTACTGTGATTAATGCGTGTGATTTTTGCCTTACTTTACCTCGAAATTTCTGCTGTGTTTTCCATTAGGAAATACTGAGAAGGTCTTTCGTTCATCGAACTTCAAAATGTATTTGCACAAAAAGCTTTGTAAACTACTATCTTTGTTTTCAGAAAATTTTTTAGCTGATTAATGCTACATTTTCTTCTTCTTTAATGTGAAATCTTAGTGATAAATATTTGATAGTTTTACATCTTATATTGCTTGTTCGTTCCATGTCGGACAAACGTCCTCATTATAGAAATGAAAACCAAGTGAGGACAATGGGAAGAAAAAATATGTGAAACGAACGTATCCCATTGCAGTGGTGGGACTATTCTTGTAATGTTTTAACAATCTGCAGCACAGATTTCATGGTTTGCTAAACAGACTCTGACAAGAGCTAGTAGCTATCACTAATTCGTCCAGCTGTTAATTCCTACCATACGATGTTGGTTAGTCTACGTGTGTGGAATTCATCGTCGAAGATCGGCTTGGGTTGTTTCACATCCAATTAACAAGTTGAGATTACAAAAGGAAATAGAGTTGATTAACAATAACAACAATGTGCAGAGATAACAACAATGCAACCATGTGCACATTATGATACTAATTATAAAGATGTCAGAAAACGAGGGACGTGTGTTGTTCAAAAAAACTGCAGGGGTTGTGTTCGCCCTTGCAATGTACGCATGAACGGAGTTCAAATATTTTCTAGTTTTCTTTTAGATTCTGTTTCATCTCTATATCATTATTTACCTTATTCTTTTGATATAACTTTAATATTTGAAGTCTTTGAGAATTTGTTCGCACACTAAGCAGACGTACGTTAGATCATATTTGTTCCTTGTCTGAAACTGTTCCGTTTGTACATCGGAAACTTCTTAATGTTAAGTGTCAAAGAAGTTATGGAGCTCTTCTTTGCTGGCGAAAAAAGTTTCTTTGTTGAAATTTTGAATACAAACCAACAAAATAATCTATCATTTTATAAAAAAAAAATTCTAGAGCGCGAAGGCAGTTATCCAATCCTCTTTTTCAAAAAAAAAATACTACAGTTTTTCATTGAAAAATTTTCTACGAGTGTTTTAATTTCTTCGAAATTGTTGAAGGTTCTACCTCTCAATGTACACATTGACGATCTGAAAAGGTTGTACAGCGCGCTATCTGGTGTATAAGATAGATGAGGTGAGAGTTCCAATCCAAATTCCATTACAGATCATTTTTTCATGAACTTTTGTTTAATTCGCTAGAGTTCTTTTCTGCGCTGCCGCTGCAAAAGTTTGCCCAGCCACAAGCAACGTATAGTGAATGATTCCAGAAAAACCAAATCATACATAAACAAGCACCTTCTTTATTTCTAGTGATGAATGAAAGGTGTTGGAACGGGTGCTTTTCTGCAAGAAAACAATTTTTTTTTCGTACAGAACTATTGTGTAGCCTCAACGCCTCTTTTCTAGTTACATTTTTTTTAAAAACGAATTAACTCCATACCTAGACAAAAGAAACGCGCAGACGGTATGTCGTTGATTGAGAGTCGTTTCTGTCAATTTATGGAGAACCTAAATTCCTTGATGTACAACTTTTTTATGCGACAAAATAACCCCCAAAATCACTTCCCAAAATTTTGATTACTTTTTGGTGAGCTCAACATTTCTGATCGTTCATCGCTTTACTTGTAATCCTATCCTTTATCCGTTTCTCCACTAGTTTTAGTTCGTTCAGCATCACTTTTACGTTTTCTGTACTTGAAAATAGAATGATCAAGTTGAATAAGAAGTTGAGTGCTTTGCTTTTTTGCTTGCTTTTTTTCAAATCAGTCTACAATCTCATTATCCATTACAAGGTAGCAGGGTGACGCTCTTAAGAAATCGTATTGCAGGTCGAAGTCTTTCTCCAATAGTAATAATAATCCTGCCAGCAAGCTACATCTTCGTTGTGCTATTATGTGGATTATCTTCTCTTTTTAATGCATTAATTGATCTTTTGAATGCAGATCTTTTTTTAATGCATTAATTGTCACTTTGTCAGAGAAGCATTGATTAAAGATTGGCGCTATTTTCCCAAGCAGTTTTTTTTTCCTTACATAATAGAAGACCATCCATATATGCCTCATATTACCTTTTTCATTTTATGTTCTCATCATATTACACTAAAGGTGTTAGACTGTATTTTTGCATTCCTCAATTTCAATAGCTTTATGCATATCCCAAACTTGGGTAATTGAACCTTTGCAA
>KN716173.1:230074-250872 GCA_000816705.1 Dictyocaulus viviparus
TCTACAAAAACTATGGGAAGAACAATACGACTGGGACCAAGAACTACCGAAGAAGTTAGTTGAGTGGATTGATATACAGAGGCAAATGCAGAAATTTGAAAAAGTTTTATCAAGGTCGATCTCTACAGAAGGTAACAGTCGAAGACTCATAACCTGCGCAGACGCTAGCAAAGAAGCAATAGCAGCGTCCATTTACCTGCAAGGCGACACAACAAACTTACTCATGGCAAAAAGCAAATTGACATCTTCGAAATATCACTTAACAATCCCCAAATTGGAACTAGAAGCAACGGCATTAGCCCTACGCCGAACCGAATCATTGTTGTCGCAAATTGGTCAAACCATATCGATAGAACACATATATATTCTTTCCGACTCAAAAGCAGTATTGAGCTGGATAAAGAACCAGCCGATGAACAAAGTTGGAAGAAGGATATTCAATAGACTTGCAGAAATCAGAAAAATCAACAGCCAGTTACAGGACAAAGGATATCGGTTGCATTACAGATACATCCCGTCGGAACTCAACCCAGCAGATGTTGCTACAAGAGGTCTTGATCAAAAAAAACTTTTACGACACTTCTGGTGGACAGGACCGCCTACGAACGACTTCATCGAAACCGAGCAGAACAATCAAAGCAAGATAATTGATAAAAACGAGAAAAGACCGCTGAAGATGCCGATAATACCATCCGAAGAAAAAATTGAAGCAATTGATGTCCAAACACTAGGAGTTTGGAAAACACAGTCAAGACGATCACACATAGGGAAAGCAGATGAAATATACAAAACATTGGAAGAATTTCAACTGAGAAGCGTAAAAAGAATTGTATTACAAACCTTACGCTTTATCGTAATCTTAGTACAACGTGCAAACAAACGAAGGAAATCTGCAATACAACTAACTCCACTTTTAAGAAGAATTCATATTGAAAACAATGACAATATTAAGAGAGAAAACAACAAAATAGTAGAGAAAATATAGGTCAAGCAACATCAAATAGCTAGATTAACGCCAACAATTATCCATTCGCTAAAGGCACTGAACATCAAACAAGACCCAGATGACTTATTCACATGTTACGGACGATTAAGGAACAGCGGGCTGGAAGAGAATGCAAAGAACCTTTTGATCGTGTTACAGAAATCGTGGCTTGCGGATAACATCATAAGAGAGTGCCATAATAAAGGACATCTAGGAATAGCCCATACGATGTCACTCGTTCAAGGTAAATATTGGATTCCGCAGCTACGCTCGCAGATAACGTAAATATCAAGACGCTGTATACAATGTCAACGCTTCAATAATTTACGCGACAAATACCGAGAACAATCCGACCTACCACAATGTAGAGTATTGAGATCGTGACCCTTCGAACATATTGGCCTGGATTACTTTGGCCCTCTATTAATAACACAACAAGATGGTACGAGAATAAATGTTATGGTTGCATAATAACATGCACAGTAACTAGGCTCATCTATCTTGACGTCGTATCAGATCTCTCAACGGCAGCGTTCTTAATGATGCTACGACGTTTCTTTTCCCGTAGAGTACCTAAGTCGATCACAAGTGATAACGCACCTACTTTTCGACTGGAGAATCTATATTAAACGACTGCAACCAAAACATTCAGAACGACGACACCGTGAAACGACTAGGAAGCGACCATGAGATAAATTGGAATTACATCACTCCGTTCGTCTCATGGCAAGGAGGGTTTTATGAACGATTCATCAAATCAGTAAAACATTCACTATACAAGTCTCTGGGAAAAACGAAGCCGTCTTATGAAAAATTATCAACCGTAATAATAGAAGTAGAATCTCTTTTGAACACGAGACCACTGCTCTATGTAGTGTCAAGTGCATACGGAGAACAGGTCCTTAAACCCATCGACTTTATTCAAAATAGATTTGAACTCCCACCTCCTCTAGATGAAGCTTCGGAAGAAGACCGACGATCCATCCTACATCTCACCAGAAGAACGAAGAATATTGAAAACGAAACAAGAAGTAATCAAGGGTTTACAATCATCATGCAGATTAACTGAAAAGTTTTGGCAAACGTGGAAATCCCACTATCTCACGTCACTTAGAGAAAAACACCAAAGAACAAACCAAACAAGAAGTCTTCCAAGAACATACCGAAAAAAGACCAGCTAGTACTCATTAATGAGCCACTTCAACCAAGGTATACCTGGAAAGTAGGAAAAATAATAGACATCAAAACGAATTCAGAAGGAATAGCCAGGGAAGCAACCGTAAAGCTACCATCAAATCGTCAGATTCGAAGACCGATAAATCTACTTATTCCTCTAGAAGTAGAAGACGAGAGTACAATCCAGGAACGGTCCACAAGAGAGAAAATGAAGCATCACGCTGTCAATGGAAAAACCGAAGACAGCGACGAGGAACTAAGTCAAGAACTCTAAACTAAACTCAAGCCCGGTCCCCCACAATTTCCGAAAGGGGAAGTATAGAAAAATCTCCTCTATTACATAGAGGATTTTTCTATCCTCAATCCTATCTAACCTATACTCTATAATCTAGCTAATATCTCTCTCTTTTCTATATTCACTCTTTATCTATCTTTCTGTTCACCCATCGGTACACACCAATCGATGGGTCGGTCATCCGCACCGATCTAGCGATACCTTGCCGGATATGAGATAGCTCCGCCCATTAGCCGCCACCATTCTCTTACGAAATTGGTAACACATTGTCCGTGCTATCGCAACACGCGATATTAGTTTGCTTATGATATATTTTACTCATATCATGCCAATATCTTCATATGACTTTCATGTACTAAGGAGTAAGACTTTCTCACCTTCTCTATATTAATAATTCATTAAAGCACTCCTACGTTTATTCAGACTACAATAGTAGTTAATCCTAATCTGATACATTTGTCTACCATGCATTTCTTATTGTTGTTTGTTGTCGTGTTATTGATATGCATTTACATAAAGGTTCAATTATCCAAGTTTGAGGTAACTAGCCAACTACAAGCGAACTATCGATCGTCTCAATATTCATTACACACAAATCCTACACGCACCTCTGAATCTTCACGGGCTCATCTATATGATCCAACGGCTCAACTACAGAAGCAGTGCTACGTATAATCAGACTACAATAGTATTTACTCCCATCATCATTTGTCTAGCATACATTTCTTACTAAACTACAATCACCATATATTGCATTTAATTGTTTGATCTGTTATTTTTGTTACTTGTTATCGTGTTATTGATGTGTACTTATATAAAGGTTGAATTACCCAAGTTTGAGGTATCCAACTACAAAAGAGGTATCGTTCTTCTCAACAATCGTACACATTAATTTCGCAATCAACTCTCAAGTCCTGCGGTGCAGCGTCACTCTTGGTACAAAGGAGTCTATTCCTATTATTCTACTAAATCAACATTGCTGAAGAGTGGTTCAAGCCAGTCGGCAACTGCATTCACTACTGCTACAACACTCAATACACATACACACGTCCTACACACACTTCTCAACTTTCACGGTGCATACATCTTTTGTCCATTAAACACATCTATATGGTATATTGGTTCATTTACATGGTGTATCGCTCCATCTACAATCCATTTCAGCAAAGTATATTCGCTTTGACTGTAACGTTGTTTAGTAATAGTTAAGGTTGGGATATAGTGTTTTATTGCCTTAAATAAAACACTATAACACAAGGTATATAATACCTACTACAAAAAATTTAGTGAAAAATGTCAATTTATGACCAAAGGGTTATGACTTAGCCGACCTTGTAGACATTTGAAAGAATTTTTCACAAAAAAAAGGAAAATTATGTCTTGTAATGATATCGTGAATTTTCTGAGTTCTTATCGAATCCTAAAGCCTATTGATTGTATCAAAATTAATAATACATTGCAACTCGTACAATGAGTAAACATGTTTGATTTACCAAATGACTACGAATTCAAAGGACGATTATAAGATCTAAATCCTATAAAATCTAATTAAAACCACAAAATATTATTTGTAAATGCTTTGTGAAATAGTGCAATGATATAACTGCATATACGAATTGGTTTTTCAACATCATAGAAATTGGCATTCAACTATTAGGCACTATGTATGTAAAGTACAAATGGAGCATAAAAATATATACAGGGCGCATGCGGAACTATGTATAACTTAGGGAACAAAAGATGAAAATTTGGCAAATAAGTGAAATCATAAGAGGCACTAAGTGCGTTGGGATTCTACACATCAAGTGGAAGTATATACAAACTCTGCAATATTAGGCAATAGTAATTCAGCTCTGGCCAGAACGGCATGAAACCAACCATCAGATTGTAGATCTAGAGCACGACGACATTCACTCAAAGAAAATCGGGAGCTTTTTGTAGCAGACGATTTTTCGGCAGGTAGAGGCTCGCTAAAGCACGTTTTTGTTTTTTTCCAAACACTAATCTGCTTCCTACTTCGAGGTTGACTAGACGATTGATTTTCTTAATTTATAATCAAGTTTTCTGTTTCAAAACACAAAACGTTGTCTTTTACGATGAGATCAACCAAGAACAAAATGGATTGAATTTAAAAAATCTTCTTTAGTTGTCGCAGCACCTTCCATAACCGTTATCTACTCGTTTTCGTAAATCCAGACACTTATGCACATCCTACTTTTCCTTTTGATTAACTGAAAATTTGAAAAGAAAAGAGAAATTCAAGACCTAATATCAAGTTCATAAAAGTTACGTCACAATAATTTTGATGACATCTTCTTGAAAAAAGTACTCGAACAATTATTTTCCATTTGCATTGAGTACAATCAACCTTTTTTTTTACTTAAAACACTAGGTAATCAATGAAATTCTTTGCTTTTCATGAAATAAAGTATTAATAATAATTACCTAGCATGTTGTACATATAAAATAAAAGCCCGCGCCATATTTTCGACATATAGCAGCAATTGATTAACGAGGCCCATTCGAGCAGACTGCTTGAAATACATATTATATTTACTACAGAGATTTTTCTTCTGAAAAATTATACCTCATAAGGAAGTGCGTCGATCCTTCTTATGAGCACTCTTACACACTCTAATATACGACATGGACTTATCTCTCTGAAGTATGCGTATTAATCCGTTATTAAAAGTCACCGAAAGTTATAGAAACCTACAGAGTTACAGGCTTGCTCATAATATTGTTGTTAAGAATGATTTCAACTCTTTGTGCGTCAGCCTTCTGTTTTATAATACGATGGCGGCTGTATTGAGCGGACATGCACACAGTCGAGTGATCAACGTCCACTATACATATGGGCCAATTCGCTAACGCACCATACTGCATTACATAAGGCAATTCGTACTAAAAACTTGTGATTTGTAGACTACTTCAATAATTTTTATTTCAGGAAAATTACTGGAAACTAGGCGCATTTATTATATTTCAATGGTCCTGGTAATAGGAATTTAAAGTCTAAGAAAAAAAATTTTCAAATGTAGAAAGTGATGAAAATGAAACTTGGTTACCCGTTGCACTGCTTGAAGTCGAATATATGGACTAAACTTGTGACGATACATACGGAGACAACACCAGCGCAATTGTTGAGGCACAAATGCTGCAAGTGTGTGCAACAACTGTAATGAATCAGAATTTTGAGTTCATTGTTAACAAAACTATCATCTAATCGACTAGACTAAATAACAACGCTCACTCGATTTACATATACTGTATCAGAGCCTATTATAACACACTGGCCCTGACTTTGTAAGATTCCAGATATGGCTTTCAGAAGAACCTTATCGTTTTGACATCGCCTCTCCATTAGTAACGTATTTTTCACCTTAAAATCACGAGAGTAGTGCAATACATGTTGCAAGAAATTGTTATGATTTCATGGCAGATTCTTCTTATCTAATATTTTTGTGCTCATCTACTTATTGTGCGCATCGACAACAAAAAAGTTAAATAAAATGAGAAAAACTATTCATAATTCTGTTTTTAAAATAAGTTTTTGATATTTTGCATAGAAAATTCGAATTTAGACGTGTTCTAAAAGAAAGAAAAACAAAGACCAAGCAAACAAACGGTAGACCGTTTACTAAGTGCATATAGTACAAAAGTCTACGCAACAAAAATATGTGCATAACTGAGGTAAAGGAACTCAGATATACTTGTGTTGTTAATGTAAGCAAATAAAAATACAAGTGAAAAACGGCAAATAAAATATGACAAATATGACTGCAATTGACAAATAAAAAAGTGCTAAAGAAAATTATATGCTAGTTTTCACGGATTTTAAAATGATCCAAACGTTAGAAAAAAAGTCACAATGGTGTGTCCTTTGTCGTCTATATTAGGGTAAACAAACGTTCGATTAAACGCGCCATAGTTTCCGACCAACTAAGAGCCTGATAATTTTAGACATCTATAACGTTGACATTTAGGAACCGACTAAAAGTATAATAACTGAGCCTCCAATTTGCTAAAATATATTAAGGAAGAATTATACAATAATGAAATAAACAATTGAATGCAGATTTTCGCAACATAAAATCGCCCCAAAAATCGAAAAATCGCCAAACATAATATCCGTAAAAATAAATCGCTTACAATGAAAGAGCACGATTCTGATACCAATGGATAGCGATCTAGAATAGAAATCAGATTCAACAGACGCGTTAGCTCAATATTAGCTCGTATAACCACATCTTCCCAAGGTTCCTTGAAAAGAATTAGTGTAATCTCAATAATCCAATAAATGAACGACAATGTACTTCACTGCAATAATTGATGCTTTCAGTTTAGGCACAGTATCGAGAACCACTGACTCAAAAAACGATTGCCTTTCCATGTACCAATCTTGTCTGAAAATGAACACCTAGAGTTGAATTTTTTAAGAAATAATGTAGAAAAACATATCACTACCAAAATAATTTCTAAGATATTCAAGTATAACAGTGCTGTGGAATACGTCTATATTCGCATTGCTACTTTACAGAAAATGGCAATATATTGTAGAACAAAGTACCCACATCATCTTTAATTTTAGCAAGCAAACGTGGCCTCAATTCACAGAAATTAGAAAGATTGAATTACGGAAATCCCACAAACTTAAACTTTTCTAAAATTTGCTATAATACCCCCACTTGATTTGAAAGTAAGCAGAATATTCCTTATTTAATTTGAAGACCTGAAACATCACATTTTCGCTTTTCCCGGATATATTCTCACTATCATAGAAGCTAATGACGACTATCTCATTGAGTGACTATCATTACCGTTGAATCGTTATTCACGATTAAAACGGAATTTTTAGCACAGAAAATTATAAGGAACCGTACTCCTTTATTACTAGTCAATAGATAAACGTCTTAAGAAAATCGAGAAAATTCTTAACATTATAACCCGTGAAATAAGCTATATCTAGTGAGTTTTAAAAAGGACTCACTTTACATTATTCATCAAGAATGAAATTGCATGTATAATGTTGCTGCCACTCATCTGTGGAATAGAAAATATGAAAGATCCAACTAAGAGATTCCGAGTAGGTACTATAGTCATCTTATGAGTAAGAGGATTCGATGGCATCTGTGTACTGCAAAATTGAGACGAATTATAAGAAATCAAAATAAATACAAGAAAAAAGATCTAACCAGGATACTTGCTCAGCCAAGACAAACTTCGACACAAATACTTCATCAGGTACAGTTCCATCAGGAACACTGAGAGGTATGTCAGCAAATGAGATATTGTTGTCATCCAGAGATCCAATATCCATTTCACAAGTTCTCCTATGTACTAACCTATATCACCGATTCTTTACGCATATGAAATGCCGAATCACTAAAACAACCTTAGTTCTTCGACAGATCTAGATGTTCTGGATACTTCTGGGAATGATTCCACCAATGGTGACAAGCAAAACCCACTGAGCTCGCTGTGGGTAGAAATTGTACCGCCAATGCCCGAATCGACACAGGATGTTGTTAGGGCTGAGTACTGATATTAGATACAGCTAGTGCCAAGTATGAATGAAATTAAAATATTACCATTTGCCGACTTATCGGCTTCTAATTCACTAATTTCATCCACGCCGACATCAATTTGTTTAACCTCTAAGATCTTATCGCAAAGCGACATACCCATTCCCTCAGCAAGGAGTATAGAGCTCCTGATTACACTATTGATGACATTATCTCTACTTAGCACACTAATCAACCATAGCAAACAATTTGTAATATGTTTAAAATTATGTTAATATATCACATTTATAGCAAACGTCATAAATAGCTGACTCGATACCACACCTCTCTTCATGCTGCAGATCATTGCACCTTGCCCGCAAAGTTTTAGATTCCTTTGTTGACTCAGTAGGTGTTTCCATGACAGAATCAATAACGGTCACATTATCTTCATTCTTAATAATAGCATCGGTTTTTAACTCGAATTTTATCGTATTTATTAGGTTCACTATGTATGTTACTTTTACTGCCAGATAGACAACTGGGTTACCAACATCTGTGGATTTTTTCCACTTTTCTGCGTTATGTTGAGGTGACACGGTGGTAGTAGATGAAATAGATTGTGTAGCGTCGTCCTAAATACTAAGCAAAGTAGACAAATAAGACAAAAATAATAACGCAAATATTACCTGCATCATAGAATTTGTCATAGTAGAATTTGAATCAGAGGCACTACAATGACTATCTATCATCAACTCATCAAGGTACCGTAGTTCGGAACCATCTCGTCGACTTGATAGATGAAAACCGCTATGTAAGTGGTCAACGGTGAGAATACTATCGTAAATTTCATCCAGGCTTGTCAGATTTGCCTACGAAATGGATCAAATCCTTAGATGAAATGCGACATCTATGAACGTCAATCATTGCAGTGTGACTGTAAACCATGTAGAAAACTCATGTTCCTAACCTGTAAAGGATCGTCAATATCTTCATACTGAGCAGACTGCGTTGACATTAAAGAGACCAAACTCTCCGTATCATTAACTGAACTTTCACTGCTACTGGGGTTTGAAGGCGATGTAGAATTAAGTGGTACTACCTAAAAAATATTAATGTTTTGAATATTTTAATAATCAATTATAAGCATAATAGTAAAAAATACGAAACATTAGTGTAGTCACCTCCCATACGAATTTCAATTCGGGACCGCACATAAAATCAAATGATGACCACACTACTTTTCCGATGGTAGAAACATTTCGCAACCGCACCTGAAGCCGATGCACAGTCGAATCGCCCTTAAGCAATGAAAACACAAATGTTATGTAATTACAAAAACTTCACAAGTAAAAAAAAAGTAATTGTAGTAACACACATGCTTTAAATTCACAGTAACTAAAAGGTGTTTGCAGGAAAGGTCGGCGTAACTCACGGTTAAACTCGTTTTTACGTATTCCATTATTATTCACTGAGATTCACTGGTAAGAGAAAAGATGACAAAGACAATGTAACCTCTTTCACAGAAGAATATTTATCTGGCACAAAGTTTAGCGAAATTTTTGCAAATTACGCCACATACAAACTAGAAAAATAATGAAATTCCGTGGGCATCCTACTTATCGTTTTTGAAATACTACATAAACGAACGTTTGAATATAAACAACATAATTTTAAACTGCAATAGACCAAATATATAACATAAAATTCATTATTGGCATACACAACCATACAGACTCATCACTGATTAAATCTCATTAAATGTAATTGGTAGATGATAAAGTGAAAAAAGTGTAATAGAAATATGAAAATTGTCTAACCTGGTGCAAGGAATCGTAAGTGGAAAAATACTTCTCAGCTTCCATATGCAACCGCCAATTAAGTCATGAATCTAAAACAACCCACCCATACAATGTATTCCAAAATGGAATGCTAACACGAAACCAATCATTGTTGTCAACTCCAGCAACTCAATAACAGTGCTTTCTCTGCACTACACTGCGTATCACAATTAGCCGTGTCGTTTTAAATTGCCGGTTTATGTACCTGTGAATGTCGCCTTATGTACCTGAATGTTCTGAAGTCGTGTTTCATCAAATTTTTAAGAGTTTTTGTGCTTAAGGCTATAGCTGCTTGTCCATTGCTCATTGTATCATCGAAAGTGGTATATTTCATTGTTATTCCTCCAATAATTGTTCTTTGATGTGTTTCTTTTTTTTCGATTTCTATTTTTTACACACTTTATTGTCCAATTGTTGTAAACAAAGTCTAATAACAAATCCTAATCAGAACCAAGAAATGAGCTCTGTTGAATCGAATTGTAAGTCGCGAATTTTATGAGGTATGTATTTCTGCTACGAAAAGTCATCAAACAAAAAATTGGTAATGGAAGTAAAAGCACTCGTGCCTAATTATTAATTAGAGGGATAATTGTTTACAGTTGCGATTGTGATCTTACTTGCTTATATGCAACTTTCAGACTTCATGTATGTTTACATGTATTTATGTTTGTTTATATTTAAGATTTGTATACGGTGCAGTGAATTTGAACGTAAACCATGATCGGTTTAATTTGTAGGTTTGAATACAGAAGTTAATTAGAATGTCGGTGGAGCAGTGGGTTAGTGATGAACTTCATTCCATTGTGGGCATCAGCGATCAAACAATATGTCAGTATGTTTTGGCACTTGCACGAAAAAGTAGCAGCACTGAAGATTTCATTGGAAAACTCAGAGACAACGATGCTCTTGAAATAAACAACGATGTTCAGCAATTCGCTTCTCAGCTTATGCAGAAGTTACCAAGAACAGGTTGGTCAATCACTAGCTAGCGAACAGTAAAGTAGGAAAATGTCGTGAATTAAACAATTTTCCAAGGTTATAAGTTAAAACATATTTATTATCCCAGCTCCACGATACGCAAGTCGCAAAGGGCCGTCTGCTGCTGAGTTACGTGAAAGAGAGCTTACGAGACTAAGCAAAACACTAAGTGTATTGGAAGACGTATCTTCTTCTGTAAGAAAACCACACCAACGTAAACGACGTGAGAGTAGCAGTGACGACGAGGTAGACAAGATAACTTTATACCGCACCTTTTCCTGAGGTAATCCGGCCATCGTTCCCCACTTTTTTTACAGTGGGAAGTTTTTCTCCGATTTTGTGCAGCTTATAAATCTATAAACATTGAAATACTTATGATTAGTTACACAATGGAGCAATTTTTCAAGCGTATAGATCTGTCTATAATACGTCCTCGATGTTTAGTAAATATGCTTGTGTCGTTGTACTAACCGATTTTTTATCTACTGGAGAATATGAAACTCGATATACTTAACGCATCATTGTGTATTTAACGTGTTGTGAAGGCTGTGTAGTTTCTATGCTTTCTGGATTTTTCAAAAAACGTCTTGTAGCATGGATATGTCCTATGTATTGTTCAAAGCTTCATAATTTGTAGGAATCAAATGGTACTGCTGAGGTATAGCTATTGAATGAGCAACACTGTAGAGATTACCTATATTGGATGTAATAATTACCTGCATTTCTTAGCTCTGGAGAAGTGGTTTCAAACATTTATATTACACGTCACTAAGTTTTCTATAGTCAATTAACAGAATCGCATTACGTAAACTTTGCATTCTACATTATTCGTATATTATAGTAGCTGCCTATATTTAATCGAGCTGATATGACTGATTTTAGCAAATGAGGCGGTGGTTTTTGTGGCACATAGTTACACTGTAGCGATCTTAAACCCTGGATGGCTGTGAATACAGCCTTTTGATGTGTACCTGGAACACTTCCTTCTATTTCGCAGCTGATCATCCAGGATGTTCTTTTTATCAATCTGTTGCCCTCTATTTTCATTATATGATCATCTCTTCTCGCTCTTGCAAGCGAAATAATTTTCTGTCTCTATTGCAAACTCCGGCTTGTTTTCGTTTTTGCTTGCTATGTTTAGCAAGACACAAAAAAATCACTATCTAAGCACTTTATGAGTATTTTGTGAAATCATCGATGTATTTGAAGTAACAACTTTATTCTTTAACGCGTGTCAAAGCATTGGAAGAACAGCGAAGTCGAAGAGGTAAGCGCGCATTATAGTACCTGTTAAGTAATCAAGTTTGACATCTTTTATACGTTTTAACGCAGCTCATGCGGTTTCCATTCTTATTGGCTTCTCATATGGTTCTTCATAATCATAGGTTTCCCGTATATATGTATGTTATAGTTTCCTGAATTAGATAACCAACAATCTTGATTTAAGTTCCATAGTATCATGAATTTTTTATGATTTGAGTTTTCTTCTTGTTTATTCGCAATGCTATCTGTTTCCCAACGTCGTCCAGGTGCTGCACTTTGCTTTTTGCTTTTGTGCAATTTCGATAGTCACCTATTTTTATATTAGAAAGTCTTATTCCTTGATCGATAAGTTCAGACAGCACAGTTCTTGTTTCGATGCTGCAGAATGCTTTTTCGTAGTCGAAGAAGGTTAGAACAAGGAGCAGGTGGTAATCTTGACAAACCTATATAACCCTGGCCACCTTTTGAGTGTGATCCACACAGCACAGTTCCTTTCGAATTCCCATTTCTACAGGCTTCATCCAATTTTGTTATGCCTAAAAGCATAAAGATCTTCGTGAAAGCTTGTAAAATAAGCTCAGCGAGCAAGTCAAACGGTAATATGAATTTCCAAAAATCTATCGTGTCAATTTTTTTTTGTGACCAAAAATCTATCGTGTCAATTTTTTTTTTGTGAGAAAGAACGGTTCGATACGTTTTCAATAGTCTGATATCTTTTCATCCATATCTTATGTATCATCCATGGCTATTGAAGCACACATCTTTATCTACAGTTTCTACTAACTATTATGATTACTCTGTCTGGTCAGATTAGAAAGTCGACTCAGAGAATATGCTGATATGGTAGTCGTTGCTGTTTTGGCAAGAATTCTTTGATTGATTAGATTTTGTTTCCAACGCAAAGTTCACGAGTTAGTCAAAATACAATAATAGTGGCGAGGATGAAAATATATTTCTATTTGAACATATAAATGGTAACCACATGATAGTACTTCACATTTGAACATTCATTCTGGACTTCCTTTGTTTGCTTCTTTCTTACATTCTAATGTTTTCTGTTTGTTAATACATTTAACATAGTGAATTCTTCCTAAAAAAGTTATTTTTATGCTCACCAAATGCGGAAAAGGATTCGTTTTCAACTTCTTAGGCTTAAAATGAAAAGCTTTGTGTCTAGCACTTCTTGATTCTGGTATTTAACACATTGGTTCTTTAAGTGATCTCGCATGGGAGTGGACTTCGCCCTCACATTATTGTCCAACATTCGGGAACTTCCTCACTCTACATTGAAGTGTTCAGGTATTTGGTGGGGATGATTAGCTCTATATTTTATTATACGAACCTATCTCTTATTCGTGTCGGACTTGAAGCATACATGCTATAGTGTTATTTGCTCGAATTGAAGCAGTTTCCATCTATTTGAATAGGAAACGTTATGGGCGTTATATTAAATTACATCCAACTGAAAATGTTAGCAAGAATTTAAATAAATGGTATTGCAGCATTATTTTTTAAAGAGAAAATATGAAATGCTGAGAGTGGCAATTCATATAAAAGCGAAATTCCTATTAAATTTTTTTGCAAGAGCATTACGGATGATCTTCGGTGGCTTCCACTATTATATAAGTCTGATTATCCTGGAATTTTTAGTTTTTTAATAATGAGCATCTCTGTAATTCGTCAAAATATTTATAGCTCGATTTGAATATGTCGCTTAAAACGTATAAATTTGTGTAGAATACACCTTACTGGTTGTGTTGACGATCTTTCATTTTATAAAGTGCGTTTCACTGTTAAAATATAAGTGTTCTTTCTCAAGTAGTTCCCCAAGTAAAGTAATTCATTGAAATGCAGTGGGCTGTTTTCTATTTTTCATAAACTATTTTGTTTTAACAATAGAATAAAAATAATAGCAATAAAAATAAAAAAATGTGAGGTCAAACTGAATAGGGGTGGATACCTATTTCTTATTTATTAAATTTGAAAAGCTTGATCATACAATTAATTACTGTCTGTGATGTAATCCTTTCGTCATCTCTTATTTTATTATAAAAGTATTCACACTATTCAATACAGAAATAATTCATTACATTGATCTATAAAATGTTTCTTCATCCCTTATGATATCTTGTTGGCTTATTTTGCACCTTTGTTCTATTCATTAGAGAAAATAATATATATGGAAAGATAACTTCACATATACGTATACACATTTGTGTTCAACGTGATATTGTGGCAGCGGTTGAACGCCAGATTGGTTTATACAGTGACTTAAGCTTACTACTTTTCAATACGTCAGTTTTATTTACGTTACCAAGGTTCCTCTGGCACCAGTTTGCCGATTCTGGGGAGATTTCGGGGTTGTACAAATTCAAATTCAATTACAAATACAAGTTTTTCCTAGCGTCAAAAATTTATCAAATAATATAGTCGCTATTAATGTGTTTGCTAATGTGAGAGCAACTTGTATTTCTCATTTTTGATAAATGTTCCATATTTTGATGCCGATAATGAAACCAGTGTTTCTTCGATATCTTCACTTGTTCATTCTTCAATTTTTTGTCTTCAAGAAATTTTGTAAGGAAAAAAATAAGTGGTGGTCGGAAGGTGCTAAGTCCAGAGAATATGGTGCTGTGCATGCGGCAAAATTTCCCACCCTAGTTGTGCAACTTTTTGAAGAGTCCCTAAAGCAGCATGTGTGCTGCCACTATTATGATGCAGTGTGATGTACTTCTTATTTTACACCGTCCGCCCCTTTTCATAAACTGCTGTTTTTGAATTATCCAGGTGCTTGGCAATACTTTCCTGAACTGAGCTTTTTGTTCGGTTCTAAGAGCCCATAATGTATTCCCTTTTAATTACAATTCGTAGATATGATTATCATTCTGCTCAAGAAGAGCTCGGTTTTTATCTCGAGCAAGCAGAGATGTGCATATATATATATATAAATATATATTTATATATGACAACTCGATCATCCAAATTCTTCTGGACAAATTTATGTGGCATCCATCTGAAATATTTCCAAACCAAGCTCATCTTCCGATTATGGTCATGGTCCTAAATGGTTTGCCAAGTTGAATCAAGTCGTTCTTCGTTTTCAGATGTTGTCAGAAAAAAGTTTCTCCAATATGGTTTAAAGAACATTGTTATAGATCAAAGATGGTCACCCAGAACGTGGTCCATTTAACAGGTCGAAATCAATTGTTTTAAATATTTCAATCATCTTCTGCATGTATATCCGAATTACTTTCACCAAACAGTTCCAATAAATTTCTAAATGCCAGCGTAGCATTTATTTCTTGTTGAAATTCGTATAAAATATAGTGGCGTCAATAAACGTTATCAACATCCATGGGTACAGTATCCCATAACACTGAAGACTAATGTGAATTAACTTTGTTTGGTTAACTTGCTACGCTAGTATATACATGTCTCAAATAATAATTTTTTTATGCCTTTGTGCCTTCTCTATGATGCCAAATAGTAATTAATTACATGTGGAAAAGAAAATTGTTTCCATTGGAACGGACAGGATTTGCTGGTACATTCTCTCTCTCTCTATATATATATATATATATATCATAACGCCCAAAAGAGTGCATGTGTATATCTTAGGGATTGGGAAGACATTGTTATGTTATTTGTAGAGATTAATGTAAGAGAACTGTAACACTGAAATCATGAAGAGCAAATTATGGTATTAACTACCCAATTACTAGGCTACTAGGACATGTATGGCCCGTCTTCTCGAGTAGTGCGCTCGAGAGCAATCTTCCATTCGTTTCTTTTTCGCGCGATCATCTGCTGGTTTTTTTTCACACGTAATTGGTGGGACTGGTAATATCGATTCCATGATCTTGAAACAGTGAATAGCTGTGGATGCAAATACTTAAAGGTTGCCATTAACAAGTCCTTCTATCATGCAGGTGGACGTATAGTTGTTTTTGTCTATCTGTCGATTTCTCTTTTCATTATATAACCAGCTTACTTATGTTTAGCTTTTAAGACGTTTTCCTCTAAGTTTTGTAAATAAGATAATTTTCGGAGGAAAGTACTACGGATTCTGATGTGGTGTTGTGTCTGCTTGTTACATCCAAGAATACGTTTCCCGAGAGCTCTGTTAGTAGTTCGAAAAATCCCTGACGTGGTTGAGGTGGTGACCCAAGCCTTGGACACGTAGCACAGCGTTGGGAGAACTTTGGAGTCGAAGAAGTAAACAAGTATTTTCGGTATGTTAATTGATCAGTGACCTTTTTCAGATATCCTGTCACAACCTCATACGGTTCCCCTTTTATGAAATTCGCCCCTTATCTCATTTTCCATTATTTTTGAGGACAACTTTTTCCGAGCTGACGACACCTGCTCCTTTCCTCGATTTTCTAATTTGCCGATTACCTGCTTTACCACCATTTTCGGTTATCACTATGGTGATTATCAAATGATAAGAAATCATAACGCATGACATATGTTATACCTCTCATTTGTGTGTAATTTACATCTTTAAAATAGAGACTACTTGAAAGAGCACTTTGTACAGTATTTGAGGATCTGCCAATCAATTGTGGAACGAGAAATGTGGCTATAAAACCTTTTTGTTTTTGTTCAACGTGAGGGGGCGCAGTGGTTCGGTGGTGAAGGTGCCGCAGTGACACGCCGGCCGATTCAGTTCGTGGCCGCCCCCTCCAGGGCCTACCAAGGCCGCCATCTCTCCGGGGTCGGTAAATTGGTACCAGAGGAGTCTGGGTAAGATAACTGGCACTGACTTGCTGAAGAGTGGTCAAATCAAGTCATTGTATAGACCAGGCACGCATTCAACCACCTCCACGATATCACGTTGAACATGAATGAGGGGGCGCATCCCACCACAAGGGATTGATCAACGCCAATAATTATCTTATCTTATCTTATCTTATGTTCAACGTGAACAATGCTGTCAGAGGAGCACGGTAATCACGAAGGTTTCGGCAACACTTCTTCAGACTATTTCTTTTTTGAGCTGCTTCCGATAATACTTCTTGTTTGCGCAGTCTAATATCATCCTGTGACGATCTCCTACAGTTGACATTGATTACCAACCGTGTCAGAACGATTGCAGTTAGATCAAACATCAGTGATCTCTTGGTTTTAAGCATTACAATGGTTTTCGTAAAAATGCGTTATGCTCTCTTTAATCATAAAATACTTAAAACTGGCATTTTCGGTACATTATTGCAGTCATCAAGCAAGCAACTCGTGGTGTCTGGTCGGCTCTTTTTTTGATATGCTAGTTCTGTATGGAAAGGATATTGTGGCCAACGTTGCCATCGCAAATGCTTTTTTTCGTGGGATAAAAGATTTTCTTTTTTGGCACCCTACACAAGCGATTTTCTACACGAAAAACGCACCGATCAGATTCAGTGCAGAGAGGTGGTATTTCCGACGTTTTAAGAAGACGCCGTCTTCTCTGTGCAAGAATATGACTGACAATCGCTTGGATCTTGTTTGGTGACTCCCACTTCCATCGACGGTGTTCGTCCTTAATAAAGAAGTAGTTAACAAGCAAGGGGTGTGCTGTAAACAGGAACATCGAGACGTTAGCCGTTTTATTTCGGTATCCTAATGTGAATTTTTTCGATCTTTTAGTGTTTTCTCATTTATCTTTCACATTCTCGCGTTGAAGTCTCCGACGACGAATTTGTAACAGGAATTCGTGCGAACAACTTTTTCCAATTAATTATGTAATGCTCGTAATTCGTTCTCATCTACTTCGCAAGTTGGTCTCTTGTAAAGCTATAACATAGAATTCAATGCGTTTTGTAATTGTTTTGATCTTCAAGAAGAGCGCATAGATTGGCATTTCGAATAGACTATTCCATCATTGTTTGTATATACTAGTTAAAAGGTTCCATGGCATGTTCGTTAGACCAGGTCCCGGCGTCACATTTGGCTTTGGTTCGGGGTTGGTTCGAGCTTTGATCTCTTTCTACTGGTTGTTTACTAGAAAAAAAGACAGCATAGTCCATAGGGGAAGGAGGCCGTTGTTTTGCTGATGTAGCTTTAGTATCTTGAATTCCTGAGATGCTCAGGCGCTCTAATGGTGTTCACTGCACTACAGTCACCGGCCTGTATACACTTGAGTGACGTGATTTCTTGCGAATTACTTTTATCAAAGTGGTGGCGATTCTTTGTAGGTTCAGTCTTAGCTAGGGTTCCATGTCGAAATGAAAAAGCCAGAAACACATTCCAGCCAAATTGAGACGGTAGACTATCTAGAAGAGTGCTTTTGATTAGTGTTTTTCAAAGGAAAAAATGGACTTAAAGTCATATTGCGTTAGTTTCGATGCTACTCACTTAGGATTTCCAAACTGAATCAGTTGATGAAACTGTGGATTATACAAAAATATGGTACAGGATAGTGAAGTAGTCGGGGGTATTTTATTAATTACTTAACAATTTTTTCTTTAGATCAACCAACAGGTGAAAAGAACGGAGCAGAAGCAGCAGCTCGATTCAGGCAGTGACTCTGATTTTGAAGCCATAGAAGGAGAGCTCGACCGTGACATTAAAGAACGGGATGAACTATCCGCCAGAATTCGACAGCGAGAAAAAGAGAAGACACGCAATGTACTTGAGCAAAAAAGGAAAATACCCGACAATAAAGTAAAGTCGTTAGAAATTTCGTTTACTCGTTGGTTTTTTTATCATTCATAAATGTATGGACAGTAATTACCGTACTGTCTGTCTAGATATGTTCGCTTGATTTTTTTCATTTTGAGCTCTTGTGTAATTTAGTGTTTTCTTTTTAGCCTTTATATATATATATATATATATATATATATATATGTATATATATTTATTTATTTATAGTTTAGGATAAGGAAAGCTTTACAATTGAGAAGTTACGAGAGGAATCGCGTAGACAATATCTAGCTAAACGGAAAGATGACAAATTAGATGAATTGCGTAATGTCGTTATGGATGATGAAACTCTTTTTGCAAATGAAGAGTTAGTACTTCCAATATCAATATTGTGTATGAGATATTCTAATCAACTCATCAATCTTTAGTCTAACAGAGCGTGAACGCAAAGATATGGAATACCGTAAGAAAGTTCTTGAGTATGCTGAACAGCATGAAAAAGCTGCGGATATCATGAAAGCGAAACGTTATTACGTTCCTGATGCTAAGGTCAGGTCAATTCCTACAGAGTACATTGAAGAAGTAGAAGAACATCGTTATGGAGGTTGTTTTTGCACTCATTACACTCTATATAACCCTTTTAACAAATGTGAGATAAATTTTCATATTCAGAGGATGGTCAAGTGATGTATTTAATTCTATTTATTATTTGAGCAAAAGTGCTATAGGTGATGGTGCGAAGTGGGAAGACGAACAACTGATGGCAAGTATGCTTCATTACGGCGCGAAAGACGCTAAATCAGTGGGTTTTTTCAAACAGCAATCAATTCTTTGAAAATTTTATGGTTTTCGACTTTTCTTTGCGACATGGTTTCTATTCAGAGGAAAGAGGAGTTTGAACTTTTGCTAGATGATAAAATTGACTTCATTCAAGCCCTACAAATGCCAGGGACACTGGACCAACAGGTGAATATTTTGTCCTCTGTAAATCGTATATTAGTCAATTTGTTTTCAATAGTTTTGCTTTTTCAAAATTCAGACAGAGGAGATGATTGCCGTCCGAAAGAAAAAAATGACCATCGAAGAAACTCGAAAGTCCTTGCCAGTGTATGCATTTCGCGAACAATTTATTGAAGCTGTCAGAGATCACCAGGTTCATTTCAGAGATGAAATTGTGCATTATTACAATTTTTAGTTATCCCACTGGTGTTTTGTTCTCCTGTGAATAAATTGCTATGTATCACGGATTATTTTAGATACTAATTATCGAGGGTGAGACAGGGTCAGGCAAGACTACTCAGCTTCCACAGTATCTCTATGAGGCAGTAGGTTCTTTTAAATCGACTACTTTCACAAGCTAAATTTGTTATATTGATTGAGGGGTTCTGTGAAGAAGGAAAGAAGATTGGTTGTACCCAGCCACGTCGAGTAGCTGCGATGTCCGTAGCTGCAAGGGTTGCTGAAGAAGTTGGGTGTAAATTAGGCATGCAGGTAAGTAGCCCTTTAGATTTCTTGTGTTTACAAACTGACTTCAAACGTCTTAGGTTGGTTATAGTATACGTTTCGAAGACTGTACTTCGGAAAAAACAGTTTTGAAATACATGACAGATGGAATGTTGCTTCGAGAATTTTTGAATGAGCCGGACCTTTCTAGTTATTGGTTGGTTCTCTTCTCCCTCCTTTAAATTTATTCCAGGCTCTTTATTTTAGTGTCATGATGATTGATGAAGCACATGAAAGGACATTGCATACTGATATACTTTTTGGTCTTGTAAAGGATATAGCAAGATTTAGAAAGGTCTTCTATTATCATTTTTTTAACAATTTTGGTTCCGTATCTTCGTTTTCGGTGGAAAAATTTGTTTTCATCTGAATGCATATTTTAGTCTTTTTAAGGATTTAAAACTTCTTATTTCTTCCGCAACACTTGATGCTGAGAAGTTTTCAACATTTTTCGATGATGCTCCAATATTTAGAATTCCGGGGAGAAGGTTCCTTTGTTTTTACTAACTTACATGTAGATATATACACATATGTAATACGTATATGCATATATATATATATATAGTTACGGAAACCGTAAGGTTTGAACTTACCTAAACCCGTTTCGGTTACCAAATAAATTCGGTACTTTA
>KN716173.1:253738-265263 GCA_000816705.1 Dictyocaulus viviparus
GGCGTTAACCGTACAACTCTAGTTACCTTCTACGGATACGTTGGTAACCGGAAAACGGGTTTACGGTAATTCTAAACCCTTACGGTTTCCTAACCTCCCTCTCTCTTTGTCTATATATATATAAACGGACTAGAACTATCAAATTAATTTATGTCAAATATGTACTTTGACTCTATCACGCTATTTTAACAGCAGCTTTATTATCCTATCAGAAGTACGACAGTACTACAACTTCATTTTAGGCTTCTGCTAATCAAAGAGCAGGTCGTGCAGGGCGAACTGGTCCTGGAAAGTGTTTCCGTTTATATACTGCTTGGGCATATAAACATGAACTGGAAGACCAACCTATTCCAGAAGTATGTTATATTTACTATATATCCTGCCATAGTTTAGTATATTTCACATAGTTGTTTAGATTCAACGAACCAATCTTAGTAATGTTGTATTGATGCTGAAGTCATTGGGTATTCATGACCTTGTACACTTTGATTTTTTGGATCCTCCACCTCAAGTTAGTTGTACAGTTCAACTGAATTTTCCGACATTTCCTACATTATAACTATTTTTAGGAGACTTTAGTAATTGCTCTAGAACAACTGTATGCATTAGGTGCACTTAATCATCGAGGAGAATTAACAAAGCTTGGACGAAGGATGGCCGAATTTCCTTGTGATCCGTGCATGAGTAAAATGATAATTGCTAGCGAGAAGTGAGTGCTATACATACATGTTGGTCTTTACCACTTAATAATTGTAAAATGTTGCTAGCTTTTTAAGATATGGTTGCTCGGAAGAAATCGTTACCATATGTGCGATGTTATCTTGTAATGCTGCTGTTTTTTATAGGTCCATCTTTTTATTTTCAGAAGTGGTATTATTTCACTTAGTGTTGTTTGTTGTGGAAGGTAACTTACAGTTTTTAGACCGAAAGCAATGATTATACATGCGGATGCTGCAAGAAAAGCGTTTTGGAGCCCAGCAGGTGATCACATAACGCTTTTGAACGTTTATAACAAGTGGAAAGAGACAAATTATTCTCAGCAGTGGTATGAATTTCTATATTTTTTATATAAAAATTTCCATAATATTTGAAGAACATCGCAACTATGAATAATACATGTTGAATGTAGTGAATAACATGGTTTAGTTTTTCAGGTGCATGGAGAATTTTGTGCAACATCGTACAATGAAAAAAGCTAGAGATATACGTGATCAACTCGAAGGACTTCTTGAACGAGTAGAGATTGAATCGGTATGTGTTTTTTCCATTTTGACTATACTAGTTTTTTACATAATTAGCACGTTTTCAGAGCCATATTACTCTTCAGAAGTGTTAAATGCGAGTTGCTTATGATATGAATAATAGAATTTCATATTAGTTAATTATTACAGAAGTCAAGTTCATGTACAATCGCTATACGCAAAGCTATCACAGCTGGTTATTTTTATAATTGTTCGAAGCTTGACAATGCTGGTAAGTCATGTTTCTTGTCTTGCTGTGTTATTTCATGTGTATAGGTATCAATATGATTGAAACAATAACGTGAGTCGCCATTCAAAATGTTTAAAATGATAGCTCGCTTTCATTGACTGTATACATTAATGTCGCATTATTCGTGTACAAGTTAGCTTGCATATCTCCAAGCTATGGTAATTTTTTGAAAGTTGTTTCACAGGCCACTATAAGACAGTGAAACATAAACACACCGTTCATGTCCATCCCAACTCTTGTTTGTTTGAAGATTTACCTCGTTGGGTAGTTTATTATGAGCTCGTTTTTACAAGCAAGGAATTTATGAGGGAGGTACGTTCGAATGAATGTCAAAAATTTAACGTCACTTGATCCGGTATTCATTTCCAGATAAGTAAAATAGAAAGTTCTTGGTTGTTGGAAGTAGCCCCTCATTACTATAAAGGACGGGAGTTGGAAGACCCCACAAACAAGAAAATGCCTAAACAACGTGGCAAAACCGCACAAGAACTGCATGGCTGACAGATTTGCTTTGGCTAAGTTGATTATTCGGGTAGTTAACATTCTCTTGAAATTTTCCCTTTATTTAGTAGTATTATAATGGTGCTGTGTAGCCTTTCATTCATATGTGAACAAATCTCATCTTTGTTGTTATTGTTTCTTTTGGTAATGATATCAATGTTTGTAATTTCTATTGTTTTGAAAACATATTTCCTATGAAAGCAAAGCACTGCAATATTGTGATGTGAAACTTACAAAGTGTATTGAAATATCTATTATTTTCAATGAATATTAATATTAATAACTATTTGTTCAAAGATAAAGAGAATCCATAAAGTCCAGAATTGTTGAGTTAGGATACAAAGCAAAATGCGCAATTTCAATCTTGTTTTATTTCTAGATACGATCACTTCTATCGCGACGTAGTTTCCTTTTTTGCATAATTTGGAGCCGTAATTACATTAGATTCAGTCACGGTAAACATTTTCTTTCCTTCTTTGCTATGACGGATGCCGTAGAAAAAGTAAATTGTAAGTCCTGAAAGCTGTAATTTTTTCTGCAGCAATATGAATCACCATAGTGCTACTGTACCTATAAGCATCCAGACGACAAACCGTATCCATGTTAGGTAATCCAAGTACGACATCATGAACACATTTACAAGAAGTCCTAGGCAAGGAATAAATGGAACGAATGGTACCTGAAACAGAATTTTGATTTTTAATGCCAAACTTCTCAACCAACTGAAGACCACTCACTTTGAAATTCAGTTCCAGTGAATTTTGTTCGTGCCCACATATAAAGAGGAAAGATATAATTATTAGCAAACTACTTAAAGCAATAGATACATAGAAAAGTATTGGTGAAAACATACCTAAACCATATTATTTCAATGATCTGAGTTCTATCGTAGAAAATTGTGTGAATTTAATTAAAAAACTGATAAAGGACTATAATCATTAAGCTAACCAAGTCGGAATGTCAATGCAAGCCAAAAGTAGCCAATTACTAGAGAGAATACTGCCGTGAAAATTGATCTGCCGCTTGGTTGCACTCTCCAAAAGTTGCGAAATGGTACCCAAGTTTTGAGTGTGCCACCTGAATAGTTGTATTTATAATTTGAGACTGGATAAATTACTTTACTGATACTAGTTTCGGGGTTTCGGAAGACATTAAGATATAATAGTGTTTATTCAATTGATATATGAAGAAAATCATATGGTAAAACATATTGGGGAACACTCAGTGCAATTTCAACGCGTTACAACAATTACAGGTATTTTTTTTTGGGGATTTTTAGTAGTTGCTCGTGATATCTGTTTCACCAACAGTGGAGCATTTCAGAAAACCCATGATTGAGTTTTATAAATATAGAGTTTTGTTATAATTAAGTGGGTACGATTTGTAATATTTGCAATGGCTTACCACAATCTAGTCTTTCAGGATCGTTTTCTATAGGGGCGGCTTGGTGTCGAAGAAGCAGTACACATGCGGATACCATTGAATAGGCGAGAAGTGTGCCAATCGAAAGGAATTCAACAAGAGCGGATAAGTCGAAGACCAAAGCGATAACTGCGTTTAAAATTGTAAACACGATAATTGCATTGAGTGGAACCTAGAAAATGGAAATCGAGCGTACCATCACAGTAATTGCTCGCACTGAAGATTAGATTATAAAAACAATGAGTTTGTATAATTTGGCTGTATCAAGCAGCATATGATGGAAAGATATCCGTCTCTTGCTGATTTTCTCATACTTTGAAATTTGTCTTTACAGAGAGCACTCACTTTGGAACATTTGTTAATCCGTGCAAAGCACAAAAAAATGAGCCCATCGTCTGCCATTGCATATACACATCGTGGAAGAGCAAAACCACTACTTACCTAAAATTTGTCGCAGTATAGTAACTTTGCTACAGAAGGATATTTTTAAATCAATTTGATTGCTGGCGTTTCAAAAAATACCAGAGGGGACGGCGAAAAAATATTTTATCAGTAAGGAAACGTGCTGACGATTATATTATCTTGTAACTTTTTTCTATGTTATGGATTTATTTCAACGGATTCACTGAAAGAAAAACACTGAAACGTATAGACGACAAGCTTTTTGACGATACATGCAGCAACTTTTTTGAAACAAATGTATTGTTCAGGAAAAGAGAACAGTAGTTTTATATCATCTGAATGAGCGGTGACTATTTGCCGTTGTAAATACACTCTATAAAAATTGGAGTATTAATTCTAAAATCAGTTTTAAGGCTATAATTGAACAAACCTTATGTTTCACTTCCACTTAGAAATGTTAATTATTATAAACGTAGAATCTTGCTTTAGCCCTGTGTTGTTGCTCTCCTTCAAAGGATATTGGGTAGGGTTTTGTTGATTTTGCGTAATTCACTTGGATATTTGGGTGGTCCGTTTTCATAAGTAGTGAGACCATCACCATATTTGTCATTCGTTTCTGTCTCATGCGATGTCAACCATAATTTTGGTATTTCTCAGAAATAGTGACGTACGCAGACCCATCCCATAATCCAAGATTCGTGTCTATCTTTGAATGCAGCTGGTTGACATTTTTCACGAACACGTCCGCATATCGTTTGTGCTTTCGTCCAAAAGACTTCTTGCAATATTTTGGAGTTCAATTTACCAATCTTCTCGTCCACACTTCATCCTTTTTTTTGCTAAAACATTGGCCCCTATGTGTTTCGCTAACGATGCATATTCTCCTAAGTCTTCAATAATGTTTGTTCCGCAGATTTTAGCTACACATCCCAACCATACGCTGTAAATAGCGGTGATGTTTCAGAAGGCATCGTCCAAGCGCTATGTGGATGGTAAACAATTTTATTGACGTGATTGAAATGTCCACATCTGGGCTGCACAACAGAGCGCTAAGAGCGCAGCTTAATCAAAGTGGTAAACGCAAAGCTTCGGCTTCCTCAACCGATTGAAAGCTGCTACGTCTCATTTTCCTTTATTTGCCAATCATTTGTGGAGATCATGATGTTGAAAATATTTTCATCATTCACGACTAGTTTTGCTTTTTCGGATGATAACGAAAAATTTTCCCAGCTTATGACGTAATCGCATCTTGGCTCGAAAAATGATCATCTGATCCGTACAAATTCGAGTACAAAGTTTTTGTTCCTTTATATTTCTTACTGATCGTTCCCAATCTCTCATTAGATTTGACATGACCAAACCTGTAAAAGGACTTTGCTTTGCGGTTTATTTATTCCAATTTGCTGTAGAACACGTCCAGTTCGCTCTCATCAGCTGTACTAGATGGTGAGTGGAAGTTGATTATTTCAAGTGCATTCTGAAATGGGAATTGTGGACGAAGAATAAGCATGCGTTGAAATAATATATAATAATAATATATAATTACTAGACAGATGTCAGACTGGTGAGTGAGAAATCCGACGCGTTTAATCTTCTATGATGAAAATTCCCTTTGCGAACGACAAAAATTCCTATGATAACGGATGTTGCTTTTCGTGCTTTTCTGTGTTACAGGGCGACCACACTAAATTAAATGTGACCAGCAACCTTAAGGTGTGCATATCATCGTCTGAAGGAACTGCTCCTGTGTTATAGTTGTAGAGTAGGAAATATTCTTCTCAATTACGTCACGTTTGGCTTGAGATTTGATAGCCTCTCATAGGTCGTACTGACCTTTGATGCAGGAAGCATTGAAGTCTAGTGTGCAGGTACTGAACCTCTGTCTCAATAGTGTAGGAAACCTTTTTGAGTGGATGAGGTATAGTGTTATCAGTGTATCTCTATGGGTGAAACAACACCGTTTTGGTAGTCATTGATTTGAGACTTATTTCTGACGGGTAGAGCGTGATTCGCTGAACAAGTGTAATCATTAAACGTGTGTTCTTCTTGGACGCCCCGAGATTTTACGTCATACTTCTCCTAGTAGTGAACATGTTGAATTTAAAAAAAATATGGTTTTGAACGTCATGATTTTCTTTGCGTTTTTCAAGTGATGGTATATGGACATGGCTGTTACAACAATCTTAGTAGGATAGGAGGAAGTTTTTACCCATCGCTTTTCTATGAAAGCTGCATTGTATTTACAAAAAGGTTCTGTATGTCGAAAAATTGACCAAATTAAAGTAACCAGTTTAATTACCCAAGCTTGAGGTAGAGCCCATTTCGACATCTTCCACCAACAACACACAACACTCAACAAGTTTCCGCTTGGCAGCACCAACCACAAAACAAGAAATACGCTTCACTACAAAATATTGGCGCATTGGCCAAATAACGATAAGGCCTGGTTGGTTACCTTTTCTAATATTTATATATCTCAATACAGTCCTATATAGTTAAGAATAAATGCTGCGGATCAAGTCCTGACAGTTGGCGACTCCGAAGCGGCTCGTAACTCACCACTGCAACAAATTTGAAACAGCCATAAGATGCTATAACGACGAAAATCTTTAGGCGATAAACGTTCCATCAGTCGAACAGGAATCTCCAAGCTTTACAAAGGAAACTGTACAAATTTTCCAGGAAGCGGTGACTATGATATAAGAGTCCGTAGGAAAAATAAAATAATCATTATAAAGTCACTCTTCAACACTAGACGTATATGAAGAGATTCTTCAAAAAGAGATGGGATACTTTGATAGTTTAGTTAGTCAGCGATGGCTCAAATGTCTCCTATCGACGCATACGACTACGTTCCATTGCTCAAAAGCGAGATTATATTCCTTCGAGCGTGCAGTAATAAACTAAGCGTCCTCATTCCAAAGCCCGAAACATACTGAATTACCCATACTCCCAATTCCAATATATAATGAGAACATCTGGGAATGGGATAATTTTTGGGAAATATATAATTTTAAAATATATTTGCAAAAGATTCTAGAGTTGCATAAATTTAACTATTTACTAAACGGTCTACGAGGAAACCCTCTGGAATCCATCAAAAAATTCCAGCCTAATAAAGAAAATCATATCAAAGCAATCGAACTTTTTGAAAGAAAATACGGCAATCTCATAGAATTAATATTTCCCCTTATAATAATCTGGACAAATGTAAGCTTCGCTCTAACCTATTGCGGGAACGACGAACTAGAAGAACTTCAAACAATTGTAGCACTATTAGCCCAGAAAGGAGAAAATTATGGTGCGGAAAATCATGCCAAAATTTTCTCTCTTAACCCAAAGAAAAGCATTGGATAGGAACAATAATATTGGTAGACATCCAATATCTGGAGGAAACAATTACAAAAGAAAAAATGATATCCCTCTACACCAAACAGGAACGAAAGCTTACAGCTAACTAGATGAATATAGTAAAAACACCAAAATTCTCCTGCATGTATTGTGCAGGAAACCATAAGCCGTACAGTTGTAGCAAATACGCGACCTCACAAGAACGATTACAGTGTCTACGAGAACACAATCTATGCTGGATATACGCATCGCCAAACCAGAATTCCTTCCAATGTAAAAGGCCCACATGCTTTCGATGTCAACGACATGATTACACATCTTGCTGCCAACAATAACAGCCAAAGCATAAATCGCTATCCACGGATCATCAAATAAAGCAATCAAAGAAAAATAAGAGAAGCAAAGTAAATCAAGTTTCCAATGAAGCACCAGAAGAGACCATAATTATGGAGATTCATTCCAACAATAACGATGAAAATATAGAGCCAACTTTTTTGCTCACAGCAGAGATAACCGCTTTAAACCCGTTATCAAATACACTGGAATAGATCTCCATCTGTTCTACATACAAAAGCAGAAGTCTCTTTTATTGATACAAAGTTAGCAGAAACGCTGCACATTTTCAAATACAAGAAGATAAACTCCGCCTAAGAATATTTGGATCTGATGAAGTAAAGGAATCTGCATCCCACAAAGTGAAATTAGAAGCACCTTAGGAATGAAGTACTCGAAATTCCATGGAATCCAGTCACAGACTGCTTCCTGATTTTATGTACGTTTCAACAACATTAAAAACTAACTAATAAAACAGTCGTGAGCACTTTAGATTCCGTATATGACCCTTATCTGCTTCCACTGACACATAAAGCAAAAGTCTTCCTACGAGAACTATGGAAAGAAAATTACGATTGGGACAGTATCCTACCAAAATCGCACGAAGAAACATGGAAATGAATACTAAAAGGAATGAGAGCTTTTCAAAGACAAATATCTCACTGTGTCGCAACAAAGGGTTCCCACTTATATGACCGCAGCATCGAAAGCATTGCGGCATGTGTTTATTTACATACATTAGAGCAAAGTAACATTCTCATAGCAAAAGGCGAATTACTTTCTTTAAAATTATCAATTACCATACCATAATTAGAACTTGACGTTTTCCGGCAATGACACCAGCTTTCCGGATCACTAATTCTATGGCGCCTCAATTCCATCAGTCACTTAGCATTGATGACACCTTTATTCTAACAGACTCATATATTGCGCATAATTGGATAAAAGGCCGTTCTGCACTCAAGGCAGGTGCTCGAATAATCAATAGATTAATGGAAATCTATAAAATAACCGAAAATCTACAAATGAATAAACATAGCGTTTTTTTTTTGTCACGTTGTTCCACAACACAGCGCGGCAGATTGTGCAACACGAGGCTTAGCTCAACAGGAATTATCTCATCATTGCTGGTGGTCAGAACCATCATTCGCCCATTAATCGTCCAGCAATTGGGAAACGCTTTGTTAAATATTCGAGATCAAAGAGAGCAATTGAACAATCAGAAATAAATTCAAACATGCAAACAGTAGATTTGAAACCAATCGAAGAAGAACCAAAAGTCCCAACAACAAGAAACTGCCACCTAAACAGCTTCGCAGTGGAAGAACTTTTTGGACCATTGAAGAAATATTCTTTAACAAACATAAAACGAATTTTGGTTTTGGTCTTGTGTTATATCAAAATATCAGTTCTTAAAACCAATGAACGAAGAACCCAGAAATTGATACCCTCTTCACTTCTAAAAAGCATAAAGACCAAATAGGATCCGAAGATTTCAGAAGAAGAAATAACAACTGCCGAAAAAATTTCGTTCAAACAAGCACAGCACCAGCAATCAAACATAACCTCATCTATCCTTCAAAATATGAAACACCTCAATATAAAACCAGACACAGAAGGACTCTTAAGGTACATGGGAAGACTAGGGCGGAGTCAACCGGATACCGATACAAAATACCCGTTAATAATTCCTGAAAACTCGTTCTTGGCGGAGCTCGTATTTCAAGATTGTCGTAATAAAGGACATCCAGCTATGGCGCACACAATGGCAATCGTACGTCAAAAATATTGGATTTCTAAACTTCGGGCACATGTTAAACAAATAATCCGCCACTGCATGCAATGTCAAAGATTCAACAATTTACCATTAAGATATCTCCAACAAGGGGACCTACCAGAATCAATCACTTGTACATGTAGGCGTAGATTACTTCGGTCTTTTGATAGTGTTCACCCAGGTGACATAGAAACCAAGTGTTGTGGGATTATAATAACGAGTATGACAACAAGACTCATACATCTGGACATAGTTCCCGATCTTACAACAGACGTTGTCCTTATGATGCTACAACTATTTCTTTCGAGAAGAGGACTCTCGAAATCTACAATAAGTGATAATGCTCCCACATTTACCATGGAAGAAGCAATACTCAGCGAACGCTTACAATCCATTTTAAATGACCCTACAATCGAAAGTGCAATAGCAAATGTTAAATTGAATAGAAGCACATAACACGATTTGCATGGCAAATGGGATTTCATGAACGACTCATAAAATCTGTGAAATACTTTACAAATCACTCAATAGAACAGAACATTTATTCTAGCATTTGTTAGCCGTTGCTTTATATGGAATCAAATTTCCCCTGGAAATAAGTCTTACGACCAATTGATTTTCTTTAAAATCAATTCGAAGTGCCCTATCCACTAGACGGGCTGCAGAACGAAATAGAAGATCCATCATTTCTACCATCGGACCAACAAATTCTCATCAAATGTAAACGCCAAGCAATCGTCGCTCTACAGAGTTCATGTAAACACACAGAAGGTTTTGGTAAATATGGAAAACTCAATGTCTCACTTCATTAAGTGAGAAAGATCAAGCTAATTTGAAAATAAATTACTGAAAACTTACCCTAAAAGAGCGGGATATAGCACTAATCGTGAATTCTATCCAACCTAGACATTCTTGGAAAATAGGAAGAATCCGCCAACCCGTATCAAATTCGGAAGAAATGGTACGAGAAGCAATTATTAAACTACCATCTCAACACAATGCTCGACGACCACTTAGTTTGTTGATACCACTGGAATTGGAGGATACTCCGACTCAACAGAGTGGCAATCTCGTCTCAGAATTGGAGAACACTTCTAGCCATAAATCAAAGGAATCAACGGATACATATATACACTCATACAATATTAGAACTAAAAAGCCAGTTGATTATAAAAAACTTGCTTCTCAGATGCCAACTACGCAACTAGGCTTGTTTATAAATATTATATTCATATTGATGAGGATCGGTATATATTTCGATGCAAGTCCTTCAATGCCAGAAAAGATTTGACAAATAATTTGTATAAATCGCGGCGTTGACCAAATCAAACAGCATACGAAATATGTGCGAATCACTTTTATAGAACATATATAAATACCCAACCTAAGAAAATCATACAATTTCTTCCACAATTATATTTTAAGGGACATCAATTTCAATGGAAATTCATTTGAAACAATACGATTGGAAACTTGGTAACAACTTGTTCCTCCTCATCATTTTTCAAGCAAATTCAATGTAAATTTTACTCGACAATAATATTCAACACAGAATACTGGCTTCTAACAGCTATATAACTAACTACCGTAACCATCTACTTTATTATTCTTCTCTGCTATATATTCCTCTATGTACCTATTACTCTAGGAAGACCTATTCACCTTCTCTCATCCTTTATCTGGCGACAGATTCATTTCTACTACAACTCACAGAATACAAGACCTCCTCGCAGAGGTCGTAAGCGACCGTTAAATGTTGTAGAGAATACTCTGTCGAGTATTCTCTACTTTATCACCCAATTCACGAAGGGTCACAAGTATTTCAACATCTAAGCTCCGCCCACTCCTGCATCCCCTATATAAACACCCATAGCAGACATCTCATCCGTGCCACTTACTCATCACCTCTAACACACGATCCTTCTATATCATTACTCGTCTAGCTATCACATTCCAGATCTCTCTTTGATCTATTACTGCATTGTATTATTGTTATATTGTTATATTATCATTCCGTACTATCGTATTATTGTATTATTGTAATATTATTGTATTTTAATAAAGGTTTAATTACCCAAGTTTGAGGTGCAACAACCCAACTTTGGAGCAAACCTAACGGCTACCGTATTCCGAACCCGACTGAACTCACACAAATCCGTAATGATGTCACTGATTCACGCAACAATATAGTCACCCTTTTTTCCTTGTTGCGTAATTCTTATGCTCTCTGTGATCTATGAACTCATTA
>KN716173.1:269885-295669 GCA_000816705.1 Dictyocaulus viviparus
ATATAATATATAAACATATATATACATATGTGTATTGAAAATACTAAAATTAGTTTATAGTAAGGTAACTAGGTATATTAGGGTATATGGATAAATATACGGAAATGTAGCAAACGGCGTGTGTGCTCGTGTGCTTGTGTGTTCATACCTAAAACTGATACTTATCAGACTCTCTTTTCTATTTGTACTTTTTTTTCAAAATTAATTTATATTATAACGTTGCAATGCTATTGCACTATCTGTAATAATGCTGAGTTGGCCGCAAAAGTTGTACCCTCAGGCGGTACTTGAACCCGCACTTACAGATATCCGGTCTTCCATGCTGATCTATTGCATTACCGAGACCCCTAATTCTAATCCTTTGATTATCAGCTATAAGTGAAGTATTGAGTAATCATAGAGCAAGTACCTCTGTAGTGTAATGCATCGGCATGGAGACCAGATAACTGTAAGTGCGTGTTCAAGTCCCTCCAGAGATTCCGAGTTTTTCACTACTGTGACACTAATTTTTTGAATTTATTACAATAGTTCTGCCGTTTAATAAATGGAACAGTTGTTTATCAACTTATCGCAGAAGAAAAGTAGCTGAAATGACGCTATAGGGAAACCAGAATGTTCTGAAATATTCATCTAAGATAACCTATCCCACCATGTTGTTTAGCATTCCTGCAAGTGCGCCAACTGTAATGATGTACTTAGCAACGACAGCTCCCTTTGCATCAAATGCGGAAGCGAACGCCGCATCCGGATTCACCTGAAACTTAAAATAAAGTGTAAAGGGGAGGAAAATACCTCCATTAAGTCAATACCGTTTCATCGTTTCAGTTAAATTTGGCTTAAATTCACCAGTGCTGGAAAGATGGAAGGTTAGTTGAAGTATTTATGGATTCTAATCCTAGGGCGAAATAACAACGTTATACAGTCAAAAATCATGGAGGAAAGTTTCTGGAAATTTGATTAAGGCTTGTCTATGTTTGGATAACGATTTTCAAAATTGCTGCTGATAAAGTGGAATTACTGAAGAAAAAATGAAAAATACTTCGAAGGAGCTTAGTATAAAAAATTCGTGCCTACCAATGCTAAATAACTCTTGCCTTGTTTTCTAAAATGAGATTTTCTTTTAATGTTGTAAGTGACTAACAGAGAAATTCACATTTCTCCGTATTGATTTGAACACGGAGCTTTGGGAAAAACAAGTTATTCCTATAATGACATGGCCTTTCGGCGGCTCTCCTTTCTTAAGAGCGAAAATGCTCAACCTTGTTTCATAACGTGGTCGAAAGAGAATTTATATTACTCTAGTGGACCGATTGGTCAAGTATTCATTTAAGTCGTTCAAAGCATAAATCCACCCACTGAGAAAGACTGGCAAGCTGCTTATGAGTAAACAAATCTTTTTAGTTTTCGCTAAAAGGCACTACAAGTTAGTTGTGAGAACAACTACGAAACACAGTTTTGGGAAAAATCGCAATTTCTCTGACCTCGAAAGGCCCAGGGTACGGCAACATCAGTAGGATGAGTGCGGAGAGGCAGCTAAAATCTTTAGGTTAAACTAGCGTGAGGAGACTAAGAGGAAAATCTTTACATACAGAGCACAAACGCTTGCATCAAAATCCTCCATAAAACACGTTAAGATGCATGATAAGTTAATCAGGTAGTACGTCGAACTGGCTGAAACAAGAGGACACTAGCCATCTAGCGTCGTTTAGGACACGGGAGAAAAATTGTTTCTCGGAACATGCAATAACACAGGTGTCGGAGGTGTAGATGTTCTTGATAATTCGGACTTGGCCATGAATATGCGACAGTAAAGCTGTCGGTGGAATGGGTGTGCTCGTTAATTTAAACTTGGTTATGAACACTGATTTGTTTGAACAAATAAGGACACTGATCGGATACTTGAAATTGGAAAGACGTGGTTCAATTTCAGCTTTTATCATGTTCATCGTCTACGCACCTACTTTAGATTACGACAAAAATGAAATGGAAGCATTCCATATAGACTTCGAAAACTTGCTCAAAGAATACAGCACATTTTACGAGGTTATTTTTGGCTACTTTAATACTTAAACTGACCGTAAAAGAACGTCACATTGGGAACTACGGACTTGAATAGAATGAACAAAGAGAGCATCCATCAAAGCTAATCATGACGAACGAGATAATCCATGGTGAGCCGTAGTTTCGAAAAGCTTTAGGTTTTTGTACGACAGACATGAAAATCTTCTGATAAAAAATACCATAACAAAATGTTATACGAAATAGAAGGTTTTGCCTAACGGGTTGCAGTTGTCCCAAAGTTATATATGAGATCTGTCCACCGCCGACGCCTACGCGCCAAATTTCGGTTTACGCACGAAGGAGAGAAAGCTGTAAATTTCAAATAACAAGATCAAAACATTGAAACAAATTTTAATTTGTACAGGTATATAGCTTGCTTCTGGAAAGATTCTGTCATTGGCAACATCAAAGACGAATATGATCAACCAATTAGGCATCTTAACGATAATGCGAGAAATGCCGAGAGTTCGACAATTACTAAGAGACGTTTGTCTTCAAAAACTTTTGAATTGAATTTCCAAGGAATGGAGCAGCAAAAGCCGCAGACATTTGCCGGCTAACGTCCAAACATGCGAAAAGTAGCAGAGAGGCGATGAAAGGAATCCTCAAAGGAAGTAGAAGTTATAAATGAAGCCACCTCCAAACCCCCATTTTAGGCACGACGGTTCGTTCTGCAATATATATCTAAGAACTTTGACGTTACGGAAGCATGATGAACTATCACTGAGCGCAATACTACGCTCTATCGAAGGAGTTATGCCTTGCATTTCCCGCAGCACATACAAAAAAAAGAGAATGCGAAGTTCTGGCCTAGCATGATGTTTTCGCTTTCCATCTCGACAACCAACACTTCAAACTATCGAAGATTAGGTGGGCGGGATACGTGAAACGTATGAATGATGACCAGTGGACTTAAACACGGGGATCCAGGTGCTCCAGGTGAACCATCTACATCAGGGGCTCGTGGTGCAGTGATAGAGGTGTCGTAGTCTCAAATTAGGTTCGCGGTTTCTCCTCTGGCCTACCAAACCTTCATCCCACTGGTATCAGCAAATTGGTACCAAAAAAATATGGCTGATAAGGTGAAGAGAGGACAACTCAAATCCCTGTATAGACTAGGTTCGTCTTCAACCACCTCCATTATATTGCTCTGAGCACTCTTGTGCTTACTTCAAGACGCGGGTGAATTTAAGGCATGAATTTTTTGATTCTGATGCGTAGGAACGACTCATGCTCTTTCTATATGAAAATAAATACACTCATAGAGTTGTATGCAAAATGTTCTTGTGGTTAGTTGTATGTGAAACGAATCCTGCACGCCTATAAGGCTTAAAAGCTTGCCTGAAAAATGCATAGCAAGTGCTTAACTTTCGCCTTCAATAAATAACCACTGAATCACTTTGGGAAATACTGGCAAGCTGCGGAGTGTTGCCATCGCGAAGACGCTATATAAGCTAGCCGTTCAAGCGATTGCAAAAGAAGGAAGATGTAATTGGCTTCGTTTCATAAAACTATGGAACAAGAGTGATACGAGAACGTTGAGTAGGACAATTTGCTGCTTAAACATCAGAAGCAAACTAGGCTTCCTAAACGTGACACTTATAAATAAGACAGATGTAAAGTTCTGTACATACAATGCACGAACGCTTGTATCGGGATTTCTCATGGAAGATAATCTGATGCATGTAAAAAACGTTAGATGCAACATTCTTGTAATGGCTGAAACGAGAAGTTGCCAACTACTAAACTTGATTTATAGGAAAAAAACCGGCTTCAAAAAATACCATTACAGAGGTGTCTATGGCACTAGTGCACTGGTTAAGTTAAGTTAAGTTAAGTTTTCATCTCATCATAGCCATTGACTCTTTTAAAAATTTATCCACCTATATTAAGCATTTTAGTTTAAAACCACGTGACGTAACACCCAACTTGACAATCTTCGTCGTTTACATTCCAACAGATCAGGATTTAGAATAAATCGAGGCATTCTATATGCCTATATTTGTCTATTCTATATGTCTTCTATATATATTTCACGTAACATCTATAGAGAAAATCACACGTTGTTGACGATTTTACTGCTGTAATTGGCGTAAAAAAACACCTACATTATGCCACATTGAGAAACCAGAACACAAGTTAACTAGCAATCGGCTAAAAGTGTTTGTTATGACGAGCAAAATGAATCGTGCTTACTTACAATTCTAAAAGATGCGGTTCCATAGAACGGCTTTGAAAAACTTCGTTGCCTACACTTTAACATCAACTCAAAGGAAGGTATTCCAACAAAACAGTCCACGTCATTATATACAGAAGGTTTGGTTTAAAGGATGTCGCCGTTAGTTCATCTTTCTAAGCGCGATGATAAGTGATAATGATGAGGCAGCTGAAGAGAGCAAGAGTCATCGGAGCGCCTCCTAATGCTTCATCAATTATGGGACTAAAATGACTGCTCTACGCCGCAAAGATAGGTCACTCAATTTTTTTTCAGAGAAGCAATAGAGAATATAATCTGGGTTTTAAATCCAGACTGAGAGAGAAAAGACGATCACATTAGACTGGAAGTTCTTCTTTCCGAAAATATGTTATCTCGTCGATAAGATGCATATATTCCGTAAATGATGATGTTTGTTGATCATGCCCACGACACGCCATGGAGAATGTTTCCTACTTTGTACATACCATTTTTCAACACTCTCTTGGGACGTCAATCTATGTCCTGTTGTTGAAACTGTTATCCGTAGAGAGGAAATGCACACACAAAATTTTCGTGGCTTTTTCATACACCCAACCATTGTCCATCTTGTATATTCCTATGGCATATTATATTCTCATTTAGCAAAACTTCAATTCCAACATACGGCTTCTAAAGAAGATCAGCATCCTCAATTGCTATTAACAGCTGATCAGAATGAATCAAACGCATTTTTCAACGAATTGGAAAAAGCTATCCGAAACAGAAAATACTTCTACAAAATCGCTGTCGGATACTTCAACGCGAAAGTGGGAATTATGAGCGTTAAAAGAATTATGGGATCGGAAACTATAGATTAGAAGATCAAAATGAAAATGAGGAGCGTCTTGCAGCACTCTTGTCCACTGCACGTCTATTTCATGATAGCTTATTCTTTGTAAAGAAAGAACACCGCCCATAGCTATGAGAGTCGTCTATTACATGGAGGCTGATTATATTTTCACTAGCAAAAATTGGTGTCTTATCGATACTTTGGGAGTACCATCTTTCTGCACTAGATCCTATCACCGCCTTCTTCGTAAAAAGATCGGTTTTAGCAGAGAGCTAGAAAAAATCCATTATAGCACGAAAAGAAGTTGTTTACGATGACAACTCTCAACGAAATTCATTCTATACATGACTGGTAGATGAGGCGAGACCTGACCGAAGACTGTGCGTTACATCTGAAAAAACTGCAAGGATGTGCCGAATATGTACTAATTCCACCATTATGGAGGTGAGAACGCATTAATGAGACATCCAGAGGAATGCTCGGAACGAGAAGAAGTCTGATGTTTGATCTAATTGCAATTGTTCTGAACACGGCTGGCAATCAATGCCAACTGTATGAGATTGTTACAAGAAGATATTATAGAGTGCAAACAAGATATATTATTGGAAGCAGCTCAAAAACAAAATGGTCTGAAGAAATGTTGCCGGAACCTTCGTGACTAACGTGCTCATCTGTCAGCAATGTTCACGTTAAACATACCGAAAACGGAAAGGTTTTATAGCAACATTTCCCGTTTCACAATTTGATTGGCAGATTCTCAAACACGGTACAGAATACTCTTTCGAGTAGTCTCTATTTTATAAATGTAAATTACACAGAAATGAGAGGTATAACATATATCATGCATTATGATTTCCTATCATTTGATAACCATCATAGTGATAGCTGAAAATGGTGGAAAAGCAAATAATTGGCAAATTCGAAAATCGATGAAGGGAACAGGTGTCGTCAGCTCAAAAAAAATTGTCCTCAAAAATAATGGAAAATGAGATGAGGGGCGAATTTCATAAAAGGGGAACCGTATGAGGTTGTGACAGGATCTCTGAAAAAGGTCACTGATCAATTAACATACCGAAAATACTTGTTTACTTCTTCGACTCAAAAGTTCTACCAACGCTTTGCTACGTGTCCAAGGCTTGGGTCACCACCTCAACCATGTCAGGGATTTTTCGAGCTATTCACGGAGCTCTCGGAAAACGTACTCTTCGATCTAACAAGCAGACACAACACCACATAAGAATCCACTGGCCTCCGAAAATTATCATGTTTACAAAACCCAGAGGAATACGTGTTAAAAGCTAAACATAGGTATGCTGGTTATATAATGAAAAGACAAAACAGATAGACAAAAACAACTATAGTACACTACCCAAGAGTGTGCAAACATTTTTCTGAGTGATCACCTGCGAAATGGGCGGATGTGTTCAAGATAAACGTGAGGAATCTGCATCCGCAGCTGCCGACGATTTCAGCATCGTGAAATGCGCTACACCAGTGTCGTTATTTCTGCAAAAAACAAAACGCAAAAGCCCCGTGAAACACCACAGACGACAGTCGCGCGAGAATGAAACAAATGGCGGATGACTGAGGCACACACTACGCATGAAGACGGGTTATCCAAAAATCCAATTATTTAAGTAGCTATCTCACAATCTGTGTGCTGATACGCTGCACGAGAATAGCTTAGCAAGATCCGTAGTACACAAAAAACAACTGATGTTCCATATTAACACAATCAAAAGATTTACGAAAATATCAGAGGAGTGCAGAAAAATTACTCTGTCTCATCTTCATCGGACTCAAGAAGTCATTCTGCTGAGACAAAACCCGTCATGAAAGAGTCTTAAAGCAGTACACTTTCATTTTCATACTTGGAAATACTTTATGAGTTATACGAGCTATTTATTCAAATTTCCCCCATATATAACAAGATCGTCGTCATTGCAAACGAGGGGTATTACAAAGCGGTGCTATTTAGGTAAAAAAATAAACAACTAAACTCAAGAGAATCATGCGTAAAGTAGAATGGGTTGATATTGGAGTGAAATTCAACTATTAGTAATTTCACTATCGCCGATGAAATTGTATTTACTACACCAAACACCGCTTACACAATGTTGGTTGGAATAATGCTGAGTCCTAAATGCAACCGCTTGAATCACTATCGGACGTACTTTAGAAAAATGAATAAAACAGACTAATTTTTTAGACAGTGATTGCATAAGTACAAGAAGGAAGAGTACCTCTTTTCTTGTAAAGCATAATTGTAAAGCATACTGCAAGAAATGTTTGCGAGACAAGAAAGCTACTATGTGCCTTGACAAAAAGTACTTATCAAACGTTTTTGCTGCTAACTCATAATTAATAGGATGTAAAATAATTATTAGGAAACTTAAACTTAACACAAAGCGATATAAGACAGTAGGTTCTCATTGGACACAAGCATAATAGGTGAGACTTTGAGAAAGTGAGCAGTCTCGAACAGGAAGAAACACGTTTTCAATGCGTACGCAAGAGAATAGGGAATTGACATTAGGATTTTTTTACATTGATATTAAGTTAATCCTTAAAAAATATTATATATATATATAGTAAAAAAACGTAATGGTAGCATTTTCGATGCGCTGGAGTATTTATTTTTCTTTTCGACCAATCTACTTAGTATTTAGTATTATAAGAAATTTTCGTTTGGAATGTCCTGTGACGTTTATGATATTATTAAATTATGTTTTCTGTAGTTTGTTGATGGAGTAGTAACGGATAATTTGGAACAACAAGATGATTTAGCTAAGAAAATCTTCCAAAGAAACTTGCCTGATCGTACGGAATCATTAGACTGAGAGCAGAGCTCATCATTATGTAAATAAATGTGACCAGTGCGAGTGATCCAAATGTCGCAATTGGAATTGTCTTTTTAGGATCTTAAACAATTATAAGTTTTTCTTTTGCAATTCTAATGACTGTTGTACTTTTATTTCACGGTTAAAAAAATCGAAGATGTCTAATATAATTTGCTTACTGTATCAATGTAAGAACTATCATTGGTAGCGTTTCTCATTTTTAATTGTGAAGTGAGAAATTTTGTAAGGAAAGAAATATAATTTGTAATTCATTGAGAGCTTCGTCCTTCTAGTATTACACATATTGAAAGAGGGTTTTCAAATTGCCAAATGCAGATCCGTTTAAAGCACAATATGCACAGCGAGCAACAATCTTTCGTAGTAGAAAACTATAAACATTTATGATCGGCATAAAGTAAGTATACTTCTTATTGTGTTATTGCGCTTTATTTATTGGATACTATTCGTTATGTCCTACTGTTATTCTACGTTGCATCCTCTTTTAGGAAAGTTGGTCCCCATTGCATGGCACTTCAAAGTCGACGATGTATTGCATTCATCGCAAATAATCGGTGACTGCTTACTTCAGCGCATAGAGCTCAATTCGTATTGCGTGGGATGTCCAATACACTAACATATTACAGGACTTCTGAGGTAGTCATATGCAAAAAGAACAGTATCAAGTACCTCGACACCAAATGCTTTATAGCATGTTCACGGATATTCTGAGTCGTCAACTGGCCAATATCAAATACCGTTGAGAGAGATTTGTAGACTCATAACTAATACAATCTCTTATATGAATATCTCTTCCATATGAGAGTTAAAACAATAGCGATAATTTATTAGCAACTCAATCCCGAATACTTTTCGCTTCTTCGCCAGCAGTGGCCAGAATTTCAAAACCAATGAATGCGAAAAAGCATGTGGCAGCACCGGACAACGTTCCACGAATACCGAACGGGAAAAACCTTAAAATGATTGGTAAGAAAAACAAATAATAAGTTCGAAGCAAGACACAATAATTTGAAATGGTTTCGATGAATTGTAAAATACTTGTTCTAGCACGTGAAGCATTTACATCAGGGAAGTATGACATAGAAACTTTGAAGAAAACGATTATTCTAATTTGCTTATATCACGTTCTTTGATACCAGATGAGTGAATTGACTTTTCAATCGAAATAGCATTCAATTAGTAGTTCTGGTGTAGGATTTATCAAATTGTAGTAGAATTTTTAAAGATTATAAGCCAACCTCGATTTTCCTTTCTCATCCGTACCTATCCATAGCGAGAAATTTGCATACGTTAGGCCATAGATCGTAACAAACATGATAACCTGAGAAATTGAACTTCATTATGCTTTCATCTAGTGTTCCAGGCACTCATCACATAGAGATGTTTTCACACTGATTATGCTGTTTCTAAATGGGAAGGCAATGTCTTAAAACCGTGTCATCAAAATAATCATCTATATGCATACCTCCAAGCATAAGTGACCATCGATGGTGTATCCAACGCCACTACGTAAATGAACTGATTTACAGCTATTTGTGAAATAATGTTTTAATGAATCTTCACTCACAGTTATATTGAGGAGGACGAAGACGGTATTTACACCAGCTGACGACTTCGAACCTAACGAAACTACTACAGCAACAGCGCAAATTAACAAAAATGACAGGACGTCAGGATAGCGACCGAAAAACCCTTCTCCCTGGAAAAGAGTACTTCTTATTTCTAGTCCAAATGTGCATTTTTTATTCGACAAGTATTTTCACAAATAATTCACAAGGATCGTGATCCTAGTTGTTCTGAAATCAAGGAAAATTCTTTTAACTTTAGAGCGATTTCCGAAAAACAATAAGATAAGCTAGATAATTTCGGCATTGATCAATTTTCGGCCTGGTTTATGCAGTAACTTGAGGTAACCACTCTTCATTAGGTCAGTGCTAGTTATCTTTCCCAGATTTGTCTGGTACCAATTTAGCAATCTTGAACTGATGGCGAGCTTGGTAGACCTGGGAGCGGCAGAGAACTAATTCGAGCCTGCTTGTAACCGTAGTACCTCTACGACTGCGTCCCTTCAAAAAATAATACAAGTGTTTAATTCCTCTTCCTTTCCACTATTCGAGGAATTTGAGGTTTGCGCAGAAGTGGAACATTGGTGGATGGTAAAAATGTATCATAGTGAGAATTTCTTAATATTTGGAAAGTGCTTCGTAATAGGCTGTCATTATAATAGCTACGGCAACGCACTACATTATAACTTATGAAATAACTGTTTTGTTATCATTGCTAATAAAACAACCCTATATAGTGTAACTAAATGCTATAATCAAGAAAGTGGATGTAAGGCAACGTTGCTTCTCTCTAAATATCAACAGTGAAAAGTTTATTAGGCTCAATGACTTAGGCCAGGATTTTCAGTGCTAAATTGTTCATGCTATCATCAAACACCACAATTCTTCCTCCTTGAGCGATCACAAGACAATTAGACGCGAGACTAGGTGATACGACCCAATGTGGCAGACAGGAGGTGAACCGTGGACAAAAACAACTGTCTACTTGCTTTGAGACGCCGATGTAATTAGGGATGGACTCCATGATTCTGCTATAATGGTAAATTTATGCCTTCTGTAAGAACACAAATAGATCTGCGTATGCGTGCGTACTTGTGCTTATATGCATACGGATCGCACTTTTCCACTTGATTCAGCCAAACACTCGCTATCAAACAACTAGAAAGTAGAAATCAAACGAACTAGCAATGAAACAACTAGGAACGAAGAAGTAAATCGGAGGCGGTTAGGAGTCGCCTACAATAAGTAAACTCCAACCCATTTATTCGGATGGAATGGAGAGCTGCCCATGAGTAAATCAAGTTTTAGCTTCGCTGAGCATATCTGCAAGCCGTAAAAACAATCGCAAAAAAAAGTTTTAAAAATGGCCCTTATTTCTCAAACTCAGAAGGATCTCCCGCTACGAAAACGTCCTAGAGAACGAGTACGAAGAAGCTGCAAAAGTCTCAGAGCTAGACTTGGCTTCCTAAACTTGAAAGGTCTAAGGCGACGATCTGTACACACTGCGCGCCAACGTCTGTGTCAGAATCCTCCAAAGATGGCTTTCTAATGCATGCTAAAAAACAACCACTGAACGTTGTTTACAATGTTGGAAAAGAACACTTCCTCGGAAAATGCAATAACACAGGTGTCGGAGGTGTAGATGTACTTAATAATCCGAACTTGGTCATGAACATCGATTTGTTTTAAGATTTGTTTTAAGTAAATAACAACACGAATTGGACATCCAAAATTGAAAAGACGTAAGACAATACCAGCTTTTATAATGTTCATCATCTACGCACCTATCTTAGACTACCATAAAAACGAAATTGAAGCATTCGATATGGACTTACAAAAGTTATACAGAGAAGACTATACCTTCTGCAACGTCAATGGCGGCGATTTTAATGCTAAAATTGGCTGTAGAAGAACGCCTGAAGAGCGTCACATTGTAACGGACTCGAATAGGAAGAGCAGCGAGAGCGACTACCGGAGTTTATCATGACGAACAAAATAATTCATGGTAACTCTCTCTTTCAAAAGCCCCTATACCTATGGGCGTGGGAACGTTTTGATTGTAAGTACCATAACGAAGCCGGTCAAATCATAGTGAAAAGAAGGCTTTGTCCAACGGATGTTGCTTCTATCTCAATGTTCTGTAAGAGATTCAACTAGCGCCTCTTTCGCAGTAGATTTTTCCATACATGCAATGAAAAGAGAGTTACAATTTTAACAAAAGAAATCCTAAAACTACGTCATTGACGATGTCAACGAAAAATATGGCTGGCTAGTTAGGCTCCATCACAATAATGCGAACAATGCCGAGAGTTCACAAAAATCACTGAGGAAGCTCGTGTCTTAAAACTTTTGAGCTCATGGGCAATTTTAGAGCGGCTAAAGTCGCAAGTATTCACTCGCTTAAGTCTGAACTTGTGAAACGCTGTATAAAAGCGATGAAGGAAGATTCCAAAGAATGAACAGCAGAAATGATGAATGAAACAGCTGAGGTTTGCAAAAGCATTCCCAACGCTGTATTCCCGCCATTGCTTCAAGTTTTATAAGACCGAGATGATTGCTTCTTAATGCAGAGACGGATCACTTATTTCTTCCAGCAAGGCATGGAAAGAATCATCTACGATTACTATTCAGATCATTTCGATTGCCAAACTCGTTAACATTTATGTAAAGAGAGGAAGGACGATTGTGTTGCACCAAACTTCCACCCTTCCGAAATACTACATGCCATTTCGTATGCAATCCGGCGCTCAGGGAAGCGATGGCTGACCCAGCGCTTCTAACTCCATGATTCTTCGTGAGTTATACAAGAATTTCACTTCCAAAATTACCCCGTCCTATAGAACCATTATCATCAACGCTAAGAGAAGGGTTTGGCAACGCGATACTATTTCGTCAAAGTTATTCAATACCACTACTAGAAACATTATATGAAAACTAGTATGAGACGATATACGAGGGAAAACTGACGATGGGCAACTTCAACATCTTCGCTTCATCGATGATATTGTATTTATTACACTAAACGTCGAGTAAGCGAAACAAATGGAGAAATTGGTTTTGAGTAAGCAAATATATTCGTTCCAGATTCCTCATCTACGCTTAGCAGAAAGAACATCTCAGAATGCTCAAACGAAATGTACCAAGGTCGTCAGATCAACATGAGGAATGACATAGTACAAGAGCTTAGCAATAACAAACGAGCGCGGCTTTGGCAACATATAAAAACATTCAACACGTAGTCAAAAGCACAAAGAATACAAAACTCGAAGCCCACTTTTTTGACGCGATGATTGCTCCTGCCTTAACGTATGCGTCGGAAACGTTGACATTACGAAGGCAGAATGAAAGATCAATCAGGGTAATACAACCTTTCATCAGAAAGATAACAGCGAAGGATAACTTACTTATTACAGAAGTGAAAGAATGAATACGAAGTTCCAGCCTATGTCAAAAAATAAAAATCGGAGATACAGATTACATCGCTCAACGAATTCCGAGAGTGAAAATGAGTCAGTGGACTATTTTTGCCCGCGGTTAGGAGAAATGGAAGTTTTATTGGTGCCCACTTGACGCTGCCGTTGATCAACAGGAATCGATACTATTATCAAATAACTCTTGACATTAGCTCAGAAACAGTAAGTATAGAATGTTTTGGTTAATAGCAGAAGGAAATGAGTTTTCGGAAATTGAAAGTTGCAATGAAATCTTTATTGTGGATAGCTTGATTTGATTCGCAGTTATAATCTTCAACAGGTAGTCATGTCGATTACGGTAAAATAATCGAGTGCATAGGAAAACTACCACATGAACTGATTATACGATGTCGGAGTATGAAGCTTCAAAAATCACATCCCTGTGTGGTAACACATGTTGTGGATTCGAAAGGTTATCGCGATTTGCATACGTCAAGGAATAAAACACAAACTTGAGTAATTAGAAGAAAAAAAAATTTTTTGGGCGATCACAGAATGTTCTACACTATTGTACTTTGTGTTCATAAAAACGTATTTGGTAGTCTAATTAATGAAAATACTTGAATTTCCGATTAATACTATCAAAATTGGTTCGGAACTTACAGAGCTCAGCGTACCGATGGTTTGCAGAGTAAAATTACTGATGCTACCATTCATTAGTGAGTCGAAATAAGCTGACCACGACCTCGCCACTGCTGCAAAACAACAAGAGGAACTTATTCAAATGACAATAAATAGTGAAATGGTTGTGAGCGTTTTTCAGTATTCATAACAAACAGTTGGTGCTGTCGTTAATAAATCCTATCGAACTGCTTTCGTTAACATTTAGTTAGACGTAAATAGTTAACTGAATCGCTGTCTAATAATGATGTTTTGTTCTTGCTTGGCTTCTTTCAAAAAATTAATATATTCCAAAATGAGGAATTGGACAAACCTCAATGTACTTCACGTGAAATGACATCGTCGCATAATAATTGTGCTTATACGATATTCAATTAATATATAACAGACCTGCATTTCCTATCATATATTCAAGAATAACTGTCCAGCCAATCACGAATGCCCATAGTTCACCTACACCCACGTAGGTGTAGGTGTATGCACTGCCAGCTCGTGGGAATCTGCCATCAAAGTATTAAAACAGCATAAGACATTAAAATTTAGTAGCATATCGAAGAAAAATCCATTGCTTATTTGGGAATTCTTGTTGTCGCTCTTTACCTGGCTCCAAATTCAGCGTAACTGAATGCTGACATGAGAGCTGCGAAACCCGCACATATGAACGAAATAATAATAGAAGGACCCGTTTGATGGTTCACAACAGAGCCTGTAGTTTCAGAAATTTAATTTAGATGCTATTTGAATGAAATATTACCATTCACAATTCTATCTTTTACACTACTATCATTAATGAAAGTATTTGTTTTGATAAAAAAGATTGTTTCTGCTAGAAAAAAAGAAGAAAACACTTGCAGCGTATGCTGATGAAAATACAGACCAGCTAACACGTAAATTCCAGCACCAATCATCTGTCCAACTGCTAAAAACATGACGTCCATCACTCCCAAACATCTTTTCAGTTGTGATTTAAGAATGGAATCACTAGCGAATGTTTTCTTTCGAAAGAGTGCAGTCGCAAATTTTGAGGCTCTCATTTGAATTCTGCTCGGCTGATGAAGTATGTTGTTGACTTTAGCCGACGAAAACACAACACCAATTAAAATACGTGAGAAAAAAATCTTCACATTTACAAGTAGTATTGTAACTTTTCTGACTATTTTAAATGTTTTTTAAATGTGAATTTATGCCTCATTACTGTACTGACTGTACAATGCTCCAGAATATAATCACAATAAAGTCTACCTTTTTTTTAAAAAAATAATTTTTTCTGAGAAGCGTTAGAAAACAACACGAAGCGAATTCTGGGATAAACCTGAATAGAATTTCAAATCTTAACATATCTGTTACATTATAAAGTAATGGACCGTTTACATTAGTGCTTTTTTAGTAGTTATTTTATGTACAGCATTGGCAGCAGTGTTAAATCATCGAACTGCTTATTATGAAATTCACATTCATTGCAGTGCCTTGAAAGAAGCACTTCAAGAAGCAGGTGGAGTATTTTTAATAGACTTTAATATTTTCTTGTATTACTAAATCATGAAAGAAATCAAAAATAAAATGTGAAATGGTTTGGAAACTTCATTGCAGTATTTAATCAATAGAAAAACCCAGATAACTGTGAGGATTCTAGATAGAACTCATATTTTTCAAAGATTATTATAATCTTTTGAAGATATTCTGTTCGAAATAGAACAATGAATTGAAGTTCATTATGAATAAAATCTACGGATTTGATTTCTGATATTCGTTTCACATTGAAGCAAACACGCATTGATATATGCTGGAAATAAAAGAGGTTGATTGTAGACGATAAGCTGAAAACCGGAAAAGAATTGCCGCAACGAGTTTGATTCGCGTACAAAAAAACAGGTCTAATCGCCGTCACGTTCGTACGCTTTCAGTGATCATCAGTAGACAATTGGATTCTACTACTCCATCACTTTTTTCAACAAAACTACTAGCATTGAGGAGTTCATTTACACACACGAAATTCAGCCTTATAGGTGATACAGGACTGTTTTTACTTCTGCATACCATTGGCACTGTAAAACCTGTTCATTTGAGCGCAATACTAAACAGCTGATAAGTAAAATGCACCCTTTTGTTTTTTGTTCTGTCAATCAGACCGAATTGACGAAAAGTATTTGTAATTTTATGAAATAGCAGAGCATATGGTTTTCTTCAAACAGCAAGCTTCATAGTTACTTAAAATCTATTTGAGAAAATACTGTTGTGAATAATTATCGACGGAAATTCTAACGAAAATGTCAACAAAGCCGAAGATTAGATAGACTGGATACGTGATGTAGATGAAAGAGCTGAAAGTGATTGCATCCCACTGCACATCAAACACACTGCAGGATAACGATCAACCTGATGGTCAGACCTTTTCACAAAGGCTCTAGAAAGAGATTATGATGCTCAATGAATCCATAAAATCCATAACGGTGTTTAAAATTCATCCGAGCGAATAGAGCGAACGAAAAGAGATAAGTCAAAATTTATTGTATCTGTTGCCTTTCAAGGATCAACTAATTTTGATTGTATATAGGTTGGGTAACCATCGTTAGTTCAGGGCAGCTAGCTATTGAACTTATCAGAATATTAAATGATTACATAGGAAACAATAAAGTATTGATGTTCAAATGTTCGCGCACCACCGCCATTGGCAGGTGAACAACTTTGACGTCACTTCAAAAGCAGAATCACAGAAATCAACATTATCACGTGACAAAGAAGTGCTCGAATCAATCGATGATCAATAAAAGGGCTTGCATACGGTAGGGCTTGGGTACTACTTTCCATCCATTCTAAAAAATTCAGAAAATGACGAAGACTTTTCAATATTTGGATCAATATAGCTCATTTGTAAAATTAACGGTATAACACTAAAAATCAAATTCGCTGAAACTAATGCGTCCAGCTGAATATTTTTATCAGTTCGAAACGTTACCAAATTAATACAGTATATTTTGAGGTAATACAAACAATGTTCAATTACATAAACAGAGATAGATGTGAGACAAATACGGATCAATGAATGAGAAATCATTTTTTGATGGATCGACTATGGACTTATAGCGCAGTGGTTGGAGTTGCTGCAATAAATACAGACAAGAGGTCGTCAGGATCATTTCCTGTCCTATGTTAACATTTCTCCCAAACCTTTAGGGACTGTGAATCGGTACGAAACTTTTCATTAGTGAGTCAGCACTGACATCGGGTATGATTAGGCACTAAACGCAAACAATAATGCATTTATTAATCACCTTCAAAATTTATTTGAGCGCTGGTAAGGCACACTTGAAGGATGGAAGCGCATCTTGAAGATATTAGTTATGATGAGTGACGTTAATAATGCAGTGAAAGTAAGAAATAATGTAAGTAATGTTGAGTTCAACCACTAAAATGACAGTTTGGCAAAATTTGAATGGATTGTTGTCAGCATTGTTGTATTCTCACAATACAAGTCAATCGATGATTGTTTGAAGTAGGAATTTCAGAATTAACAATATTCTGTTGCCTCCTTTGAATGATTCGCATAGTTACCAACACCTTACAAAAACTTTTGTAAAGCTCGCAGCTAAAAAAACATCGCTAAGAATTACTGCGTTTAATTTCGAAAGGCTAAACATAAACAAAAACTTTGAAGAAATATTCATTCTAGAAGTGTTTCTAATTATAAAACATTTACCGAGTAATAAACAATATGTGAGATTGAATAAATGATGTCTGCATTTCAACATACTTACAGGGGAAAAAAATTACGGCATTATTGAAAGATTTATGCAGTACCGGCCTACAGGGTATTAATTGTTAAAAAATAACTTGCGGCTTCGCAATTTTCACACTTGTAATCCGATTTTAATTGGGCACGTGGCGTAGCAGTGGAATTCCCGCCATGATGCACAGGCCTGAATCATGTTCGCGTCCGTCCGATAAGAATCACCAAGCACGACATCCTTTCAGGATCGGCAAATCAGTACTAGAGATATCTGGATAAAATAAGCAGCACTTGCTTGTTGAAGAGTGGGCAACTCATGTCACTGTGTAGACCGGGCTCTTATTCAACAATCTCCACAACATAATGTTCGACACGATTGTGTGAGTGCATTCCGGAACAGTGATTAACCAACAACGAAATTCATCTTCCTCTAATCCGATTTTGCCGTACATTTTACTCCTCAGTTTTTTCATTGATTTTCTCATCGCATTCTTGAATAGTGTTTGAAAAAAGAAGCTGAACATCTCGTTAGAAAGGCTTCGATGTCTCTTTTTACATGCATGACATCGCTTGTTCAGGATGAATTATTATAATCATTTTTATGAAAAAGGCTCCATCTGTTTATTAACTCAAACTATAGCTACAATCGTAATTTATATTTTTATTTTACACTTATCATAGTTGTATAATGATTTTTTATAATGATTTGCAATGATATTATAATATCTGTAATTACGCTGAGCTAGTCACAAAACTCGGAACCTCAGGCGGTACTCGAACCCGCACTTACAGATATTCGGTCAGCCGTGCTGATCCATATTATATAAATTATATTAAAGATATTATAATATTAGCACAACTATGACACAATTATGATGACTGTAAAATAAAAATATAAATTGTGATTGTATCTAAATTTCGGTTTATCCTGTAATTATCAGCTTAACTGGATGCAATGCCGGTATTGGCTCACCAGATCGTGCCCGTTAGCGAACGAAAATGCTGATGAGATACCGACTTACTATAAGTGAAGAATTGAATGTTCGTAGAGCGGAGGGTCTCGATAGTGTAATCGATCAACACGAAAAACCGGATATCTTTAAGCGCGGGTTCGAGTCCCCCTGAGGTCCCGAGTTCTGCGACCAAACAGCGTAATTACAGAATTACAATTAATTACAATTGTTTCAAACTAGACTCTTCGTAGGCGAAACAAATGTTGGCAAAATAGAAAAACAGAAACGCGTTGGCTGCGAAATAATGAGAAAAGCATCCAGTGACAATATCATTTGAGCATAAGGAATAACAAGACTGCAAGTCAGAAATTTATCGGACAGAAATATAAATCTGTTAAAGAGAGGAAGAGAGCGTGAAGAATTCTCTGTCAAAATGAGGCTCTATTAGGTCATACATTTCCATATTCCTAGAAAATAAATCGCAAATCAGAAATTGAAAGACGTGGTTAATCAGTTTCCGTAAAGCACTCATCGTCTGAATGTCTAACATTAAACAATATGTAAAGCAATTTATCAATATTTTATATGACGTTGATTGGATAAATCGTCGAATAGCGTTGTTTCTCAAATTTCATAGTTGAATAGATTACTACGGAGCAATTAAATCAAATAATCATTTCATTCAAAGTGTAAAATTTCAACTGATATTGCATATATGTAAGCGTGAAGAATAAGTCTAGACAAAATGTTGACGATTTTCACATCCTATTAGCATGCTGATGAGGAGAAAGATTATATAGGTTATATTCGTATGGAATGACTTTAGTTTATATACGTCACGATCACCTCTTTGAGTTGAGAGGGAGTTTTTGTTTTACATCCCGGACCGGTAGTCGACCTACGCTCATGTCAAACAAAACTATGTTGAGCGTTTTTCATTCATCTACATGGGTTGTAAAAATAGGGTAGTGTTTGCGTTCTTCAAAGAACAAGTAGTTGTCAAGGAGGGGCTTCAAAATATGGAAAACTTTCATAGCTCTCGAATTGTGATCTTAATTTCTCAACCAATTCGCTCCTGCCACAGAGCATTGAACTGTAGTCAGAACAGAATATGATTTCCGTCTTCTCAGTTCAACCAGCCAAACGCCATAATTTTTTTGAAACGAAAAAACAAATCAATACTATTCAGCTCTATAAAAATGTTATATTGTTATTTCTATGTGGTATAAACCATCGGCAATTAATTGGAAGAAAAAAAATTGGTGAGTTAGTCATTTGAATAGAAATCAAAGAAACTACATCAAAATAGTGGCCGAAATTGAAAGTATTGGCTGTTATCAGTTATCAAAAATCAGATAACAACAGCTGCAGCCACTAATTTAGAAGAGAACATTTGATTTTTTGACTATTGATGAACTCTTATTATGTCTAGACAATCGGCTTGTATTGTCGTATGAATTCAAGAGGAATTTTGATTAGACATTTCACGGAAGCCGATAACATGAAGGAACTAGTGAAATTGATTGTAACTACATATAACAAGTTGGTACTGCTTTACCGTGCGATATATGCCTTTTAAACCTCTACGACCGAGGAATGGAATCATGCGGCTCTAATTTGAGCAACCCTGTCATTCTGTGCTTCTTTAAAAAACATTTTTCAATTTTCATTTGCTAATTATTGAAGGTATATGTTTCGTTCTTGACAAATGCAAATCATAATGACCGTTCGAATCCACAACATGTGTTAACACAAAGTGATGTGCCTCTTGAAGCTTCATACTCCTGAATCGCATAATCAGTTCATGTGGTTGTTCTTCTATGCACTCGACAATTTTACCGTAATTGACATGACTACCTGTTGAAAGTTATAGCTGCAAATCAAAGCAAGCTATACACAACAATGAGTTCATTGTCGCTTCTAGTTTTTAAAAACCCATATTCTTCGGATAATTACCAAAATATTCTATAGTTCAATTTCTTAGCTAATGTCAAGAGTTGTTTGATAATAGCATGAACAAACTTTAGAACTGTAATTTATAGCCTGTGTCATCAAACTCCACAAAATTTTCGCGACTTACTTTACTCCACACTGAGCCAGCCATCAAATCGGTTTCATTTTCAGCCTACAGCTTACAAGACTACTTGGGTGGGTAAGGTGCTATTGAAACCACTTGATAAGATAAGGATGAAGGACGATATCAGTTGATTATTGCATGTCACATCAAAAAAGGCTTCTAAGATGTTTGAACACTCTATCTTTCCATGAAGCTATTCGGAAACGAGGAACAATTTTTTACAGAGAAAAATGATTACGTTTGTTATTGGAGACTACCTTTATGATCAAAAAAATTGCTTCATCATTCATTCATCGTGAACATATTTATAGAAAAAAATATCAATAATATAATTTTTCAAGATGTGAGCTTTTCACCTGAATCGTCCGAATTTCAGTTCATTATCGACAAAAGCGAGCAAGCACCAGTAAAACTACTTTTTCTCCGTATCGCGGGCGAGAGTAGTCTAATTAATTTTTTTTGTTCTAGTGATTCGCTAATCATCATGATCCCTTTTTGGAGCTTTTATGAATAGGTCAGATCATCAAACTGGCGGTCTTGTAGTAGTATGTTTGTCTTCAGTGCGATTCAATTACTAACAGCCCATGTCCACTGATAACCATTCATACGCATCATTTCAGTTCCACATAATCTCTCAAAACAGCGTGTACGGCTGCATTTCTGATTTCTGATCGTTGACGTAGGAAATGACTTTGAATTCCATTCTTCACTTGTATGATGCGAAGAACGCCAAACATCACCCTTTTGATAGAGCGTTGTGCTGTACTAAGTGAATGTTCACATTCATCGGCAGCATCGAGACAATCCAATGGCTCTTTTTCGCTCTAGAAAGTAATCTGTGTCTCCGACTTCTGAATATAGACGTAGGGTGGAACTTCGTATTCACTCTTTCACTTTTGGAATAAGGAAAACACCATGTATTACCCTTTTGATGAAAGGTTGTATTACGCTCAGTGATCCCTCATCCTGCTTTCGTGATGTCCAAGTTTCTGTAGCATACGTTGAGACAGGAAGAAACATCGTATCAAAAAGGTTGGCTCGAATCTTTGTCTTCTTTTTTCTCTTCACTACAAAGTAGTAAAGTAGGTGTGTAGACGATGACCATTATAAAAGTTGGTATTGAACAACGTCTTTTCAATTTTTAATGTCCGATTTGTACCGTTGTTTATTCAAACGAATCAATGTGCATAACTAATTTGAAATTAACCAGCACACATTCAAGTATTATCAAAGTTATTAAAAACAAAAAATCACCAAATTGCTACTATTTAAGTGCATGAAGGTATGAATGATTACATCGTTAGTATCAACGTCGTCGAATGGCGTACTTTCAAATTTTGTCGCATGAAAAATCAAGAATGAATTAAAGGTCACAGCGAAGGAAAATCGGTATAGTTCAAGGGTTTATCGGAGTCGGTGTTGAAGGCTTTGAAGAAAGCTCACTAAGCGAACAGTTCAATGCAGCACTCAAATGAGAATGGGCATTCGACGTCATGATGGCTTTGCTTTGCTCGCAATAATCGATATATTCACTGCGGTGATAAATATTTGTTCTTGAAAAATTTTATTTTTCAACATTTATCTCTTAATCATCAATTTTTTTTAAAACACTATTAATTCTAGAAATGTAAGCAGAATCGAGGAATGCATCATTCATGGAGACGAATGTTTTGCTTCCTCTTTCTTCCTTTTGTATATCGATATAGGTAGAACAGATTTCATGACGAAATGCTCCATAACCCATCAAATGTAATGTGTAAAGACAACAAAATTCTATTTCTAAGATTTTTATGTTAAAAACTGGGCAATTCAGAAGCATTCACGTTTGCAAAAAAATCGTCTTAGTATGGTGTGGTTCTTTTGAAGATTTGTGGACTAACTAACTCACTGCTTGAGTCGGCAAAGCCGCTAGGATCGCTCGGACAACGATGGACTGCAGTCATTCAGGCACCGATCGACATGCTTTCCATTTATAAATACATGTGCACAATTTTGTAGATATGAGTGACTTACAACCGGCCTAATACGCGGATTTGAAAAGCTTAAGCGCTTACAAAACCTATTAATCGAAAGATTTCTGCACTTTAGAGATACCTAATTGGAGCGGTTGTTTGATTGATGGAAAGGCGATCAAACAGCAGGATTCTATTGGAACCATTAGGAAGAGATTATTCCAAAATCGAATCCACAGCTAAGTGAACAATCAGGTAACATTGAGATTGTCAGGATGATGAAGCGCAAAAAAGCCCCAAATTGATTGCACATGCAAATTGCAAGCGTATTCAAGTCATTGTCGTATAATTTACTTTATTCATCAAAGAGTGAAGAGTGCAGCTGATAGTAAAGAAGTTGACAGTTTGCTAACAAAAATTTGATTAATCTATATCATTTAAATGGATTGGGTAATTCTTGTCCATTGTCTTGCAACTAATGGCATATTACTTTTAGTTCCCTTATATTCAATTTAGAATATAGAAATAACGCTAGACATGGAGTAAATTACACCGATTTACCAATTTAAGGTTCAAAAAATGTTGTAAGGCAACAGAAATGACTCGCAACATCAATAAGGCTTCGGTTCAGAAGCGGCTACGAGCGTACAGGGGTGGCTAGAAAACCACCGTGAAAAAAAACGATATATTTGAAGATGAATAATGAAAAGAAAGCGTTGAAATTGATCATTTAAGAGCAATAATGAAAGGCCGAGATCGTTAGACGAAAACACGAGTTATTGCGCAGAAGTTAAACGTCGTCAGTATTAAAGCCCCTCCCCATTCGAAGTAAATTCGAACGATAAAATAGCTTGAAAAGTGCTCCATGAGCTTACCAAAAATAAAAATAATACATTATTTCAAGACCACAATTTCTCCTCTACCTAACAAGATTTAGAATATGATGCATTTTTGGAAAGCATTATGACGTGCGACGACGACAACGTCAACGATCAGTAGTTGGACCGAGAAGAAGCTCCAAAAAGCTACACAATACCAAAATTAGGACAACGAAAAGCTTATAACCACTATATAGTGGTCTGCTTTCTATCTGATCCAATACAGCTTTTCGAAACCAGTACCATTACATCAGAGAGATACTTTGAGTAAATTGATGATGTGAACCGAACGCTGCTACGCTTGAGGCCGTCATGATTAGGTGAACCTGCACGGTTCTTTTTCAGGGTAATAAACTCGATATAATCGAAGGAACATCCTATTATTGTTGATCTGCTTTCTGAAATGCATTGCGCTGCGTCCTGTGTTCATGAATATACATAGGACGCAAATAGAACTTTGCAAAAATCAAATTCTGGAAGAAACACTCAACTTCGATCTCTCAAGCGAAAAGTCATGTGATCGTCACATTATATTCTTGCACAAAACCACAAGTGAAAAAGTAAAACGGACCAACAGAATGTCGCAGATATCATCTGATATCTGAAAAAAAGCTAAGAATCCTTAAGAGAAACACGTAGAATGCCCTGTAGTCTTTGTTATTCTGAAGCATCTTTGCTGAGTACACATCAGCTTTTGAACTTCGTTGTTTAGAATCTATCTGCATGGATTTGACTTCGAGCTGTCATGTTCATGAACATTTGAGAATTTACGGCGATTTACAAATGGTGTAGAAGATATCATCCATTTAGAAAGATAATCGATTCTCCTTCCATCGACTTCTCTAAAGATCGATTTCACCTTGTTTTTGGTATCGTATGAAAGAATAAGTTTTTGTTTAGAGTATCATGAGAAGTACTCATTTTTAGTATGTGTTATTTACATGTTGTATATTAAATTACAATTACATTATTACATTCTACATTTATTCTACGGTTGTGTTGACACTGATCCATTTGATCGTATGATGCGCTGGCCGTATCGGTAGAATTCGGCACAAACGTTCCATAATAGATTGAAAAATTGCATAGATTGGTAACAGCAATTAATTCAAATTTGTTATAGGCTAATGTTAGGTTGAGCGAAAATTTTCCAAGGAAAATATGGTTTGCTCAGTTCAGAATACTGTGTCATCATTATTACGAGTGAGAAGTATAGCTGAGAGTATTTACAGCTTCCGTAGAAGTCTTTCTTGTTTCAAAGGTTAGATGGTTCAGAGGAACTCGCACTCAAAATTTTGGGATGTAGCATCACTTTCGAAATATTCCATTGAATCTCTTCTCTGATTAGGATCAAAGATGTTTCTATAGAAATTCAATAAGTTGATTGAGGTCAACCTAATGTGAAGATTTCTGTCAACTGAATAGTGCTCGAAATCAGGAGAAAAAAATTTCATAATTGTGATATAATTTAAAAATTTCTAACAGTAAAATAATTAATTCGGATTACTCTAAGGATGAACTGGCCGTATTTATGACTTCAGATCAACTGGAGTGAAAAATCGAGTTGTTTTCATCAGCAATCTTTCAATTAGGTTTTGAATTAAATGTAAGTTGTATGATTCAGCTATAAAACACAAAAACAGCTCTAAACAAATTTCTAGTAGTAACTCCATTAAAATGCGAGAAATTTTTAGCGCTCACATAGCAATCAGTATTGATTTTAAGGAAACAGTTATTTTTAAGAAGTTCATGCTTTTGAGTTCTAGTTGAGGAAATGGTTTTCTATTCAGCAACAACTTTTGGTTGCATGATACTGATCTTGATTCTGTCAGTTCGTAAAAAATTTTCAATGAAATAAATATTGCAATGCGTGAAAAAACACAATTGATTTCGACTGTCCATGAAGAAAATAAACAATGAGAAACTGTTTTGAAATCTAGCTTTCTAAAGGATTGTGAGATTCTGTCAACACAAGTCGATAAGATCGAGAAGTGTTCGAAAACATGTCTGTATGGAGGACAACTAGAATCGGTGTTGTAGGCACGACGGCTACTCGAATACGATTGAAAGAAATCATTTTTGATATTTGTTTACTTATTTGTATAGGTGTCAGTATGGAATAAATCGATTATCGTCAATGTCTCAATGTATCGATTTTGAAGAACGCCGTTATTAACGCTGGAGTTCAACTGCGAAGCTAAAACGGATACAGCATGTTTACAAATAGGGCTTTGTTTATGTTCTATAACAGCTTATAATTTTCAATAAATCTCACTGACTAATAGTCTAAAATAAATGGTGATCAAATCGTTCCACATGGCTCAAAAAATGAGAATCCGGTAAACGGGGGAATCGAGTCATTCCAAGGGCGAACTTTAGAATTTAAAGAATTTCTAGGAATAGAATACAGCCAGGTGATCTTTCGTTCCTTTAAAAAAATATCTTTATTTGTTATCGAGTCGAAGTTGTCCGAACAACGAATTTATAATTGGGTATTTATTGGAAAACAATAAAATATCAGTAACATCGATGATATTAGAAGAATAATGACAGTACTTATGACAATAATAATAATATTAATTATAGTAATAAT
>KN716173.1:295785-306876 GCA_000816705.1 Dictyocaulus viviparus
TATTAGTAATAATAATAATAATAATAATAATAATGCCAGAAGGTAACCATAATAATCAAAATATTATTGTTAATATTCTCAATAGTTATTAAGATGAAAATTTTTCAGAATAATAATAATAATATATCGTGCTCCTGTATAGTGCAACAAGATAAGGGATATGATTGTTCTTTAAAAAAGGAAAACCGGTTATCGAATTGCTCGTTTGTACAAATGTGACGACTGCTGTATGAAAAAAAGTAGTAGTCTCATAATTATGAAATAATCAGAATGACGTTAATTGTACCACATTGCAGTGAGGAGAAAGAAGAGAATCAAAGAGCACCTCAAATCGATAGGGTGATAATGAATGCTATTATGAAGAATATACATACACTAGCGAAACAATAAATAAGGAAATACAACTGCGTTGCTCTCATTTAGAGATTTCCTCAATCAAATTTCACAGATCCTTCAGAAATGAACTTGCACTCAACAAAAATCAAACGACCTCACCCTCAGAAGCAATCATTCCAGATGTATTTGAATGACACATCAAAGAGGTATTTCAAATCTAACGGTTTCTAACTCTCTGTATATACGCGAATGTAGCGCAAATACGCTAAATATAATTCATCAATTTGTTGTTCTTTCACAGAAACGGTTGATAACAACTGACCACAATTTCTAAACGAACGTTCAGTACATGAAACATACAAACAACGAGAAATTTGGAGGCAAGTGTTGCTATGAGTTATCAAAGTTCTAAATATCAAATATACATCATGCTTCAATTCAGCTTTCAATTTGAAAATATCGAGGGCTAAGGAATGGTTTCATATAAGTATTTTCATAACAAGTAAATTGATATGCTGTGATAAGGAGAACATGCGAAGCAAAAAAACTGACAACTTTTATCCAACGGTTGTTTTGAATAGAACTTTGCTTAACTAGAAAAATAAAACTGATATGTGACAAAATCGATAATTTCTTAACAATATTAAAAATTTTTCAGCATCATCGTGAATGACTTAAAGATGCAATAAACAATGAGTACATAATGAATTGCACGCTGATACTGATGTGCTCTGCCTTTGTTTATCCCTGAGCCAAATACGATCAAAAGGACAAGCTTTTCAACTACCTCTGCTTACTAATTCGATACTATGATGTTGTTTGTTGAATTTTTTCGAAGATTGCTTAGTACATTTGCCAGGAGAATATAACGTCTAATTTCTGATTGAATCTATCAGACTATACAAGCATTAACAAAAAAAATTGACAGAATCAAAGAGATTCTGGTAGCTGATGAGTGCAGAAGTTCAGTAACTGAAATCAAATATTAGAAAATTTTCGATAAAAAAAAGCTCGTGAACTTGAAATCACACATACCGTACGAGTTGTATTCGATGTCCTTTGCTTGTCTCCATAGATCACATTCCACTTTTTTCCTAGCATTCATTGGTTTTAAATGTGAACCACCTTTCAGCATCATCCACCTGCGAAAAAAGCTTAACAAATCTTTTTGCAATAACGAGATAATATCGTGAATAATGATTCGTGATTATTATATTATTATTCTGATTTGTGAAGTTCGCTTTATGAATTTTATAATCATCAAATATTTTCACAAAAAACATTCAAATTTTTTAAAACTTCCACGATCTATCTCATAACTCTCTACCTCCTCTTTTGATATTAATATGCCCTATACATCAACAATGTTAGATTGAAGAATTTTGTAGCTTTTAGATTGAATGCCTTAAAAGAATTCTTGGCACCTATTTTATATGGTCTTCTGCGCAATATTAGAACAACACTAGTTAGATCTGTAAATATGAAAGATCAAGCTAAGCGTGGGCTTAAACAGATTCGATCTATTCTGTGGTACTTGGCGGATAAATGGCATACAGAAAGGATATCCGTAAGAACCATTGCTGCACTTGGTCTGAGCTACAAACAAAAAGTGCTAACCGATTTATCACATTATTTTGAGATTACCCGTCCGAAATCCCCACCTCGTGTTGTTGAAGCCGTCATATTCAGGCCAAACGTCTGTTGCTTTAGAATCTTTCAACCGTGGAACACTGCAATGTCTTTTGTAGAAAGAATAAAATACGAGCTATTGTTAATCTGGAGCAACAAATCCTTGTAGGACTACGAAACAACTGTCGTTCAAGCTTCTAAACTTACTACTTTATTCCGTAACACCAACGTATCATTAAAAGTATTAGGATAATCATCAAAGGCAACTTCACTCAGTGTAATGTTTAACGATATAAGACTGCATTCAATATTAAGAGTGTTAAATAAACTTCAAATCCTTTACAAAAATATAGTACTAGGCTGGTCGCGTACACAAAACGGCAATTCTAGTTCAAAACGACCAGTCTGGAATTTCAAAAAGAAAAAAAAGCCGCTGGCAAAATTTTTAGGACAAATAACAATGATGCTCACCCTGTAGACGCGAAGGAACTCCAGTACTGAATAATTTTCTCAGACAAAATTTGCTCCCTTTTTGTGTAGCCGGCAGTTTCGTTGTATATTGGAACTCCAAACACGTATTCAATCTCATATCCGTGCATAACACCTGTCCATTTCGGCCACGGATTAGCACTGAATATAATTAATAATTAAGTAATAGATATTGAAATAAATAAGTAATACGTTTACAATATATCATTGTACGAATAATGATTAACACGTTACGCAGTAATCAGAAATGAAAAGCTTACGAGCACGCATTTCATTCTATCAAATACTTTCGACGAACGGAACTTTTTGAGTTTTTGAAATGCTGTAAGAAATTCTGCTTATGTTTGATTTTTACTGACTTTTAGCATAATAATAAGCTATATATAATATTTAATGAATTAATAATTAAATGAGAAGAAAGTATTTTTTCTAGTGATTGTAACCCAAAAAGGTTATGCTGTCGGAGTATTTGAGATTCCTAACTGGAAATGGAAAAATTTCAATTAATTTTTCTATGTATCTAAGAACATTTTTCTCATCAGAAGGACGATCCGTAATCTAACCTAGAAGGCTGATCAAAGTAGTAGATGTACACGCGACCACGATGGCCATCATATCGACGAATCTCGTTCGCCAGCCAAATACTGTCACAAGTGAAGAAATAGTCTCCGACCATTTGATTCACCTGAAAAAAACTCTTCATGTCACAGAAAGTCGTTTGAACCACAAGAAAGTTATTTCCACCCAGTATGAAACTACAGTGTAAAGTCTAAAAACTTCCTTCGTACTGATTTGCATACGCTTTGAATGAAGAATTATGGAAAGTTGTGTGTAAACTATGTGTTCAATTTGAGCATGAGACGTTAGAATTCATACAACGATATCAAAAGTGAATTATTTTCAAGTTTATTATCATGGAAGCGCTTTTGCTTCTTTTCCCACTCTTTTAAGTACGTTACTTCTTGGAACACTACACAAATGCAGTATGAGGGTTTGGAAAACTGTATGAAATAAGTTTGTTCAGGTTTGGTGACTATATGGCATAGCCCATATTTAAGTGCTCGTGCTTTAAACATGACAGATACCATACGACTATCGCAATTAAGCAGAAAGATGGTGCATCGGCCGGAAATCAAACCGTCGTCGTTCAAATAGCAGACAATCCTTTTACCACTGAACCACATAACAAAGGCAAACGATGAATAGCGACTTATTTTATGTAATAAGGACAATTTGGCAATTTAAATAACAAAATAATAGCAAAAATAACCTAGAAGCGATTCACTAGCACAGATATTAGTCAATAGGAAATGTAATGCATTAGTAGGTGAGCGTCAGCCAAGGACTGCACTTTTTCAAAACTATGCTTTTCAAAACAATACAAAACTTCGGAAGCTTTGACGTCAGCGTGGATCGTTGATCTACACGATGAATTGTGCATGGAATGAAGAACGAAGACCTTTAACTGATTGAATTAGTACCAATCATGATCGGGCACTAGGTAAGACCTTGATAAGATAAATTAGAAGTATTAGGTAGGAAAGGTAGCAAATCATCCTACGAATATTAGAACATGTGCTACGTAAAGGGCCTAAATTTCGTCCCAAATTAGAAATTGTTTTACCGTGTGGATCTATTACTTAGGTTCCATTCCAACTGTTTTTTGATGCGGTCACTAGATTTTATAGGTAGATAGTTTTTTATTCAAGAAATAAACAAACATTTGCGATGCATAGGAAAGCTATTATTAACTTGCCTGTTCAGCATAAAACTGAGTTTGTTGGTTAGGATCTGTGCAGTTAGGATCCGAGTAGACGTGTTTTGCAGCATTTCTAACCAGCTCTGGTTGAAAGGCAAATGCCCTTTCTATACAATCATGGAATTCATCGCGGTTCAATTCCGGCTGCTCTGACTTGTCAAAGTAGTTGGCCAAATTGTAGATGTTCCAAAAATTTCCTGCAAATTTTATTAAGTGGTTATGGAAAAGTATTGATCAGACTGCCTTCAACAATGTGTCGTCTAAATAATACATTGTAGATCCAATATCATATTGAAAACAACTCGTTGAAATGTTTGTTGGTCTCCAAACTATTGAAGAAATGATTCTACGTTAATCGCAAAACTTCGAATTCCACGCAAGATTTGAATTTACCTCCACAGATGTCCGGTCTCTTGTGATAAACTAGATGCATTACCGAGGCCTTCACTATAAGACCACCTATTATTTTTAAGTATGTGTTTTATCAACACTTGCATCTTAAACGATGCCATACGGCATTGAATCCAGTTGAGCTCATAAATACGAGACAACTCGATGTATACAATTCTTCACTATACAATTATACGATTCAATTTATATTCAAATTCAGCTGTGGTAGATTATGACGATGTTCATATATCCCTGATGATGCTAAGTGTTTATGTTTTCTCTTTATGTTTTTCGCATCTACAGATTTTTCGTCGCGGTAGTTAAATTTAGTACATTTCATCAAGAATCCCATATTTATTTTCTGATGTAGAACACATTATTTCTTAGTTACTCATTTGATTCTTCAACTCCTTCATTATTCTGAAAAACATTTTGATTTTGAAAGAATATTGTATTAAGATTGCTTAAGCTAACAAACAATGTTCTTATTTATAACATATTTTTAACATATAATTGTGTACTACAAATCACTTGAATAATAAAAGCCCATCAAAAAATGGTGCTCGATGTGGTAGGTCGATATCATTTAGCTTCTTCACAAATATTTATTCGACAATAGGCGTGATTCTATGAAACTTTTTCTTTCTAGCGGAGGGGCTCTGCAGAAACAATTTCAGGAAACTGTAAAATAATCAGACCTTATTCCCCTGTCCCTTAAGAATTGCCGATAAGGCAGCGAGGATTAGGACGAATACGAATAAGCTGCTATATTTATATGGTCAAACTAGGCACCCTAAACGTAGAATGTCTAATATAACGAATATATACATATAACGTGCAAAGGCTTGCATCAGAATTTTTCATAGAACCTCTTTTGTGGCAAGAAAATTCAATAGAAGTCATTGGACTAGCCGTGACAATATGACACCAGCCATTCCGTGTTGTTTACGACCGCCCGTTGTTTATGACACAAGAGTTGTTCCTTGAAATATGCGACGACGGAGGTGTCGGTAGAGGAGGTGTACTCGCTAATTCAAACTTGCTCATTAACCTCGATTCGTTTGAACAGATGATGACCTATATTGGACGTCTTAGATTGAAAGGAAATAGTCCAACCCCAGCTTCGACGATTCTCATCATTGACGTTCCTACATCAGATTGCGATGAAGATGAAATCGAAGCTTTCTGTATAGATTTATAAGAAGTTCGACAGACAAAACCACTATAGAAAGTTATTGTTGGCAGCTTTAACGCTAAATTTGGTCCACAAAAATTTCTGAAAAACGTCACATTCGAGCCAAGACTCGAGTGGAATGGGCATAGACTGCAGCTATCGGTGTTTATCATGAATCGATGGTAACACGCAGTTCCGAAAACCGTCTGTGATGGTCTGGAATTCTTTTTATGGACAATAACATAACAGAATATACTACGTCGTAATAGATAGAAGGTTTTGTCTGACAGGTGTTGCTGTTGTCCGACAGTTCTCACGGAATCCAAGCACCACTTCCTTCGTGCCGAATTTCCTTCAACGCGCAATACAGAAATCTGCAATTTTGAAATAACGAAAAGCCACAACAAAAGTAAATGGCAATTTCCATATTTTTTTGCCGACTGAGATCCGAGCTTGCCAAATGCCGCAGAGAAGCTATGAAAAAAGATCGTAAAGAAAGAAGAAAAGAACTTATGAATTAGACAGCTGAGGTTGCAAGAGTGTTCGCCACTACCGCCGATGGTTCACAAATCATAAGACCCAGACGGTTGCTACCCGATTCCAGGACCGAACATTTACTCATTCGTAAAGGGCATTAGAGAATTTCACCTATGATTATTACCTAGATCTCTTCGATACCCACAGTCGTCTATTTCTATGTGGAGAGAGCAAAGACGGTTATGTTTTTCCAAATTTCCTCCCTTTCTAAATACGACTTGCCATTTGATCGGTATAAAATCGTACAGCTCCTAAGCCAGAGAGGAGTGATTCAGGAAATCTGAAGATTGTACCGCTAGTTCTCATTAAAACACCGGCACAATTCTTCACACCTTACATGCTGGAACGCAAAGTTAAAAGTAAGTGGTAAACTAGTATCACCGTGTTGCTGCATAAAAAGCGAAACGTCTATAGAATTGGTAAATTTTTCAAAGCTTTTCACACCAGTCATCCTCAGCAGGATTTCCAAACCTCAGATGTAGAACAACCGCATACAACAATGAACATCAAAAAGCACGGTTTCTAAAAGACTTACCACGATGGACCGTATTAACACAATCACAAGACTCTTGAATGTATTACGAGAGTATGAAAAACCATTCTGTCTCATCTCCATGGATCTTAAAAAGGCTTTCGATTCTGTAAAGAGAGTAGCAGTCATGAAAGTGTTGACTAGTCACATGCTTCTGACTCCATTTATCAAGATTCTCGTGAGTTACACTAGAATTTCACTACCAACATCACCCCGTTTAATAAAAACATCGTCATCATCGTTTAATGGAGGGGTTCAGCAAGGAGACGCTGTTTTGCCGACAGTATTCAAGGCCGCTCTTAAGAACATTACGCGAAAATTGGAATGGGACGATATGGGAGTGAGATGGTTGGTATTTTGACCATATTCTTTTCGAAATTGTATTCATTACACTAAAAAACGAAAAGCAGAACATATGTTAAGGACTTCGACGGTATTTGTCGAGATACTGGCCTTAGCCAAAGCCACAGAAAAACGATGTTTATAAAGAACGGATACGTTTCTGATTCCGCATTCACGCTAAACGGAGAGCACTTAAAGAACTCAAGTGTATGTCTAAGTTGTGAGATTAAAATAATAGACGACATACATCAGAGCTGAGCAGAAGTAAACGAGCGGTATGTGGAACATACAAGAGCAATGAAAGCGTAGTGAAAAGAAAAAAGATGCGAAGCTCTGATCCTACCTTTTGACACGACGATTCCTCCTGTCACAACGTAAGCCTGGGAAACGTGGACATTACAAAATCCGGATGAATGATCACTGAGTGTATTACAACGCTTCTTCCAAACAGTGGTGCTAGGCATTTTTCGTATCACACATTTGAAAAAGGGTTTTAGTATCACAAGGTTTCGACCTGCGTGAACAATCAAAGATTAAGGTACGCAAGCGTACATGCTAGCTAAGATTAGGTGGGTAGGATACGTAATGCCTCTGAATGATGGCTGATTGTAACTGATTGGATACCAATGGACATGAAACACACTGCAAAAAGTTCATCTGATCTATAGTCAAATCTCCTCGCAAAGGCCATAGAGACGTCTCATGTTGTTTAACAAATTTATAGAGCGAAAAGTACCAATTGGCTCACATTTAAGCGTGATATGAAAAAATGAAAGTTTCAATGATGCCCACTCGACTTTGTCGACCAGCGGCAAACCAGGTGATTGAATAAGAATTCTATCAAACAATAGCCTCCTGTTTGTGGCTTAGGAATATAGTAAAATAAGCATGAGTCTCAACCGTTTTTTCAAAATAAAGTCACAAGGAGGCAGTATCGCTCTGATCCATGAAAGCATTTTAGTGCTTCTTATCGACTGTAAAGCGATCTGACAAGGCAGACCTCAGGTCTGCAATGGGGAAAAACTTATTGGCTATAATTGATCAGGAGAGATTTAGTGGAACATCATTTGGAGACGCCAAAACGAACAGCTCCACGACACGCCATGAAAGTTGCTTCTAGCATTGCACCTTGCGATACATCAACAAATTGTTTAAGCAATCGATCTCAATTCACTGCTCAAAGTTTATGACCCCATGCGATACTCGTAAGAAAAACGAAAAGTATGAAAATTAAGACATAGCGCAGCTCGATGTTGATATTTATCATTTGTCACTTAAAAAAGGGAATATTTACAAAACTTAGAGGGTCTGTCAGTGGCACAATTCTCTATTTTTGATGTAATATTACATTTGAGATCTTATAACGGCACTTAGACGTTCTTCGCTATCAGCTTAAAGGTAAATTGTAAATGAGTATATTAATTACTACTCACTAACGTTTGCGGCACTATAAAGCAACCTGGACGTGTTCCACATAACGTTATAGATAGTAATCCGCAACAAAAATTTGTTCAATAAACTTATTATCGAAAAATCACAAGAAGGCATTAGTTTATGAACCATAAAGAAGGGTGAATGATTGTGATAGAAACCTTAAGAAAAATAGAGAATGGGTCAAGACGGCTAAAACTGCGGGTTTAGACAATAAAGTTATCTCTAGTCTGAAAATAGATCTACCATTGTGTCCCGTCTTATACCTACTTATAAAAACACATAAACTAACATCAGCTCATGATATAAATTTACTAGATCCAACAATTTTTAAGGTCAGACCGATCGTCAGCTGCATAGGGGGACCAACAGACAGAATAACTTGGTTCTTAAGCCTCATCTTGATGCAGACGTTAAAGTTTATACCAGCCCATCTCCCTATATCAATGTTTTCCTGGATAATCTACGCAAAGTGCGTCCCAATAACGCACATGTGATAGAGTCATTCGACGTCAATTCATTATATACCAACGTGTCGAATGACTGCGCAATGCAAGCCGTATACAAACTTCTTTCAAAACATGGAAGAGAAATAAACATGTATGGCTTGTCAATTGGACAACTCATGACACTCATTAAAGAATGTCTGAATTGTTCAATATTTAGATGGTCAGAGAAATACTATTCACAAATAAGGAGATTAACGATGGAACAACTACTAGCACCATGCTTAGCCATCGCTTACATGTCTAAAATTGAAGCCCCCATTTTCGGTTTTCGCCAACCATTGCTCTACTGTAGATACACAGATGATTGTTTTTTCATCTGCTCCACACAAGGAGAGATGGACAAATGTTTCGAAATCTTAAACGGACAGTCAGAGCACATAAAGCTCACCAGGGAAAAACCGTAGTGGGTGGCTTCCATTTTTGAATGTTCAAGTGAGCCTTTTGGACAAGGGTTACGAAACCAAGTGGTACCGAAAGCCAAGCAATAAAAACATCCTATTCCACTGTTTGTCTGTCCATCCTTCACATACGGAGAAAGCACTCATGAGAAATATGTTTCGTACAGCTTGCAACGTACGCACAGGAGAAGCAGAACGATCAGAATCGCGGAACTTGGCGCAAGAAATAGCCACTTTCAATGGTTATAATGTAGGTACCACTAACAAAAGACGCTGTAGGAAAGACGAGCTCCTAGGCGAAAATTCCAGTGGAGACAAAATCCCGTTTATTTTACCCTTTATATCTAATGAAGTAAGCATAGCTATCAAGCGATGCTAAAAAGTGCAAAATTAGAAAATTTGGTAACGATTATAGAAATCCCACCAAATTCTCTCAAACACCAACTTATTCGCAATCGTCTGTACGACCGCTTATGCTTGAAGAAAGCGTGCATCATATGCCCAAATAGAAAAAGCGGTGATTGCAGGAAGTCAGGTATAATATACCTGATCTCATGCAAAACTTGCGGTGAGGAATATATTGGTGAAACGGGTCGTCCCCTATGTATTAGAATAAAAGAACACCTAGATGGAAAAACAAAACTTAGGATAAACACCCCACTAGGTGCACATAGGGTTGAGAAGCATACCGGGGTCGATTTTGAACTTAATGTCAAAATCCTTGCGCAAGAAACAAGAACATCCGCGCGAAAGTTTTTGGAAGCGCTCTGGATAAATACCAGAGCTCCAAAATTGAACAGTAAAGACGAGTGCCTTGTGGATATGCATGACCTAGCCCCATACATAAGGCTGCTGGTCTAATTAAATACCAAACATCGCTCTCCGGGCTGTCTCTATAAACGGTTGCCTCCATAACAGAGGAAAGCCATTTCTAAAGGTGAGTATTTGGGATGTGAATTTGACTAGGTGTTTTTAAAACTTTAATTTAGGCTTTCTTTTGCAAGATCAGCGATAGTGTTTGATTGAACGGACCACACAATTGACATAGACTTTTTTTAGGCTCTGATGAAGGCGATTCTGCCGAAACGTTAGCCTGTCTCTGTGTTGTATTGTCTTTTCAATAAAACACTATTTACCAACCTCGAGTATTGCTAAACAAAGTCACAATCAAGAAAAATGTTTCGTGGGGCTTTTAAAATTCCAATTCGGGAATTCCACGTGGGCTTTTAAAAGGCTACTGTACTAAAAATAATTAGCTTTCTGGTAGAACATGAATTTCCCTGAGCGGTCTCACTCTCAAAAATTTGTCGGGCAATCGATCGAGCTAGCGCGATTTCGAGTGCGACAAGCGGAGTATATACGGACAATGATGCCGCTATGTATTTACAAGCGTTGCAGTTATAAGCCATGCTTTAAGATTCGTGCACATTATGGTGATGCTTGAATGCCAGCCTAGTCTACAGAGTGAATTGAATAGACAACTCTTTCAGTACTAGTTATCTTACTTAGATTCCTCTGGTACCAACCTCAGAGAGATGGCGGCATGGCAGATCTAATGGGCAGCA
>KN716173.1:306976-350179 GCA_000816705.1 Dictyocaulus viviparus
ACCACTAACAAAAGGCGTTGTAGGAATGACTAGCCCCTAGGCGAGAACTCTAGTTGAGACAAAATCTCGTTTATTTCACCTTTTTTATCTGATGAAGTAAGCATAGTTGTTGGGCGATGTTTAAAAAGGGCAAAATTAGAAGAATTGGTAGCGATTATAGAAATCCCATCAAAGTCTTTCAAACAGCAATTAACTCGCAAACGTCTGCACGACCGCCTATGCATGACGAAAGCGGGCATTATATGCCCAAATGGTAAAAGCGGTGATTGCAGGAAGTCAGGTATAATATACCTGATCTCATGCAAAACTTGCGGTGAGGAATATATTGGTGAAACGGGTCGTCCCCTATGTATTAGAATAAAAGAACACCTAGATGAAAAACAAAACTTAGGATAAACACCCCACTAGGTGCACATAGGGTTGAGAAGCATACCGGGGTCGATTTTGAACTTAATGTCAAAATCCTTGCGCAAGAAACAAGAACATCCGCGCGAAAGTTTTTGGAAGCGCTCTGGATAAATACCAGAGCTCCAAAATTGAACAGTAAAGACGAGTGCCTTGTGGATATGCATGACCTAGCCCCATACATAAGACTGATGGTCTAATTAAATACCAGACATTACTCTCCATGCTGTCTCTATAAACGGTTGCCTCCACAAATAACAGAGGAAAGCCATTTTAAAGGTGAGTATTTGGGATTATGTGGGTTTGACTGGGTGTTAAAACTTTGGATTTGGGCTTTTCTTTTGCAAGACCAACGATAGTGTTTGTTTGAATAGACCACACAACTGACATAGACTTTTTTTACGCTCTGATGAAGGCGATTCTGCCGAAACGTTAACCTGTCTCTTTGTTCTATTGTCCTCTCAATAAAACACTGTTTACCAACCTCGAGTATTGCTAAACAAAGTTACAATCAAGATGTTCAATTTACAAATGCCGAGGTTAAAGGATAGCTGATCCTGGAAACTTTTAAAATAAAATAAGATAATTGTTGGCGTTTATCGATTTCATACGGCCGGATGCGCCAAAGCATTCATGTTCAACGTGATATCGTGGAGGTGGTTGAATGCGTGCTTGGTCTATACAATGACTTGAGTTGACCACTCTTCACCGAGACAGTGCTAGTTATCTTACCCAGATTTCTCTAATACCGACTCCAGAGAGATGGTGTGCTTGGTGGGCCTCGGGGCAGCCATGAACTTATTCGGGCCAGCTGGTCACTGCGGCATTTCCAACACTAAGACCACGCGCCCCGCTTTATTGGGAGACTATGAAATACCCTCCAGAGATAATTCACTTTGAACTGTTCCTTCTGAGCATTCGGGTCGCGATGGGAACCGTGAAAAGCGGCAAAACACGCTAGGCTCTTCAAATTTATAGTTAGCGTTTTCTTACGCAGCCGAGGTTTAGCTTAATACTTCGACTACATCAAGAACGTTGCGAAGTACCAGCACTCCAACGATGTCCTCTCGAATGTGATCGGCGAATACAACATCAAATAGGTCTGCCTAGTACAAATATATCCCATCCTCAAAATCCTGAGAAATATATATCGGTATGGAAGCAAAAACGGCCATGTTGCATTACATGAAGAACATGTTGACAAACGAACGAATAAAGCTGTGCAAAGGACTTCAAGTGAGGATAGGGGTTCTATTGGATGACCACCTGCAAGGTGTAATTGGGAATGAGCTGAAGTCTTCGTGGCTGCTGCTAAATAGTTACACATTCTATTTCTTCATAGAGGTTAAATTTCAGGATTGATATAATTTTTGCAGATTTCAGTGTTTTTCCTTCAAAAATCAAGCACGGATTTATTGAATACTTTATTCACTGACCGATGCAGAAGAGGCAGCAACATATTCAAACTTCGCTCCAATGCGTTTTCATAGTCATTTGGGATTTTAAGCAACTCATATGAATATAGTGCCGCTGAAACTGTTCAACATCGAGTGAACACTCGCTGCAAATCAATAGTTTTACTGGTCAAAACAATGGAACTCCATAAGGAGTCAGTAAATAATTAGTTGTATGTTTCATTCAAAACATAGTTTCACTCTTATATGAATATGATGGACAATCCAGAAATGATTTCGCTATTTGAAAAGTTTGTAGGTATTCAAAAAGTTGAACTATAGTTTAAATGTATTGAAGCAACCTCATAAAAAAATAAGGAAGAGGAAATATCACTACACAGATACGAAACTAATGGCCTAAAATTATGCTGTCTAAACCACTGCTACGATTTCGTAGAAAAAAAAACTGTCTCATCGTTTTCTGTATGTGAAGCCCTTCAGATCGAAATGAACTATTGATAGGAAATAAGAGGTGACCACAAACTGAGAGCTTTAGAAATTCAATTAGGATTTCAGGATTGTATTAGTGACCTTTTCTTCATTTAGAATTCTTCAAAGTAAAACAGATGAATCGGTTTTTGTAATAATTACCTCTGTGCAAGCATAATGCAGACTAAGGAATAGTTTGTTTATCATGTTAAGCTTCACGCTATCTTTTTTATTCAGTAAGAGGAGAAACTTGTCATTCATCTCAACTAGCAAATGTAGGAAGATTTTCAAATATATCTTTCATAATCCTGCTTTTTGAGGATGACCATAAGCCAAATTGTCCTCACATGATTTTCCCTTCGAAAACGGCACAATTATGAACACAACAAGGAAGAGAAGTACATATTGAGAAACGTCTCGAAAAAATGTCGCTATCACTTTTGCCCATCAACAAAAGCTCCGGCATTTTTTTGTAACCACGAGCCGCTGTACAGAATTTGAAAAAACGTGACCAGAACAGTCTTCTCCCAACGGATGCTTTCGAATCCAACGAACAAGAATTTAGGAGCAGAAAATATTGTAGGGGTATAATGAAATAACGAGAAAAAAATGTAACTCGATTTTCCGATATAAAATTACATCGCCTAATGAAGTCAAAGAAGTGAGTTTAGTAAAAGATAGAGTAAATTATCAATATGCATGGGCTAATCCGGAATGTACTATTGAACAATCGATCGATTATAGATTTGGGGGCTGTTTTATCCTGCTAAAAGACAGCTCTCAATTTGCAATCATTCGTTGTTTTTAAGGTAATGAAAAAACAAATCAAATAATTGAGAAAAATACTATTGATAAAGAAGCACATCAATAGTAGATGTCCTATTGATTTTCACGTTTGCAGGGTACGTTAGGATTCAGAAAATTCCAGAAAATGCCGTAGTTTATTTGTACTGACAGATCACGAATCCCAAAGAGAAGTCACCAACACTGTCTACGACATGGTCGAAATAATATCAAGATGATTCTCAACGATTTCCCAATTTTAAATGTTTTCTGTTCTTCCGCTTATCAATTGAACGTCTAAAAAATCTCTAACACGATAGAAATTATTTGTCATATCATCGTTTTTAAAATCAGGTAATCTTTAAAAAATAACATTGTGTGCAACGGTCATTTAGGTGTAACGACAACCATCAGAAATTCTAAGATTCCATTACTCAAAGCAATGTTGTTGCCGAGCTTTTCATGAATTTACCAGAAAGTTGATTCTTGAGATTTCTTCTTTCAAGGCATTGATTTGTATGAGAATTTTTACTTGGAATTTACTTGGAATTTCTATAATGAGCAGAAAGAAAATGATGAATCACCTTCGTCGTGATTGATACCGAACATTAGATTAACGTGATGAACATACTGCCCAGTCCTCAAAGACATGAAGCCATCCTTATGGCGAAAAAAATTTCGATCTCTGAAACAATTTTCGATCTCTACAAAATACTGCTGGTCTAATTACATTATTGATTATTGAGACCTGGATACTATCACGAAAGGAAATTCGAGAAAATTCAGTTCAATGTTCCAAATATTGTCAACCAACAGCTGAGCCGGAGCTGAGCGTAGACATGCGATCGTGTCTTTCACCTGAATTCTACACCTCTAGAATATGACTTTTTACTTATTAAAAAAATACTAGATGAAATTCCAAGAAACAGAAGCTAATTTTATTGTTAGGTGAAAAGATTAAGAAATTTTTTTGATGACGAAATTCGAAGAGAAATTTCCAAGAAAACTAGGGTTGCTTCTCATATTTTGCAAGCCGTGTACAAAAACACTTCTCAAGAAAAGTTAAAAATTTAATGAACCTGCGTTCTATTGCAGCCGACTAAGTTTGACAACTGAATTCCTTTATCCAGAGCTCTAGCAGGAGTATCCATTGACCACTTGTTATCCAAACTACCGGATTGCAGGATACCGTTTTTGAATAAGCTGAAATTTATACGTCTGTGGCAGATTTATTGGTGGATTGGAACGCTTTGCATACGAAAAACATTCGGAAATGGTACTCAGTGCTACTATTGCGCCTTGAATTTCTCATGTCTTTATTTTTTTGTTCGAAAACAGTTCCTATTTCATAAACGGAATTTTTAATTCCTGATTGATTTGTTATTTGATGAAAAGCTTAAAAACTAATCGCTTCATGCTAGGACCTACCAATATTCGTCAGCAAACAAAATGGTGCAATTAGAAGCAATACAGTGCTGTTCACGAAGTTTATACAGACTTAGTAGCACTAAAAATTTTGACGGATAACACTGCACTTTTTCTTTGTAAATATGAGGGTGTTTCCTGTAGGCTTTTCAATTCTTAATAGATGCATTGTAGTAATGCTGTGCCCTAATGAGGCCACAGCCGTTGACAAGATTTAATTTAACTAAACAAAGTTTTTACTTTTCTGATCCTGGGGCTATGAGATGGGCGACAATGCTGGCCGCTCCAGCGCTTTCACCAAATAATGTGATCCGAGTTGGATTTCCACCAAAGTTGAAGATGTTGTCACGAATCCAATAGAGAGCCAACTGCTATAACTGCTGGTTTAACGGAAATTAATCCAAACTTTATTACAAACCACCGATTAATAATAATGTAAACTTTGCCCGGGATGTACAATCCCAACAGTAAAAATAGTAAATATAAATAAAATATTCAACATCATTAATTGTATACTCATGCTAGCAATACTATTTAACATTTGGTTCGCTATTAGATCTCTGAGAGAATTCACAAAAAAAAACATGTTATTGTTTGTTAATCCACCTATTTATTACTCTGGATAATCACAAGATCATAAATTAGACAAAAGTTTGAGCTTCTTCGTAATTGACGTCCGATAAAACTCAACAGAAAGCCAGCTGTATTTCATAAAGTGAAAATATAGCTTTTGAATATTACTGCTCCTAAGAATTTCAAAGCAAAAATCACTGAGTTACAATCATAAGAAATTTGAAAAAACCTCAAAAAAATTTTAAAAATTTTCTCTGCATATGAGTATGCTTTTTTACGCTTGAGGGTGTTCATATGTGGAAGAAAAGCTTATGTAAATTGTTTAGTTGAAGTTGAAAATCTCGAGAAGCTCAACATCAAAGAACGACTCGTTAACAGAATGAAATCTGAGTTCACTCCCTTGGGGACTGAAATTGTCCTACCCTGTACAAATCCAATTATTTACACTTTTCCAAGAATGAATTCATGTGAAATTATTCCTAGATTACTCGAAAGGAAATTCATCTCGTCCATTAGACTTCACAAAGGGCAACGGTAGACTTAAAAAACCTATCTTTCTAATTCTCTTCTCTTATAACATAATTATCTGTGATAAGAAAACGTTGTTGTAATATAAAAAGTTGCGTGAAAAATTAAATTGCTCACTCACAAAAATCATTATGAAAGTTCACATAGGATAGGATTAATGACCTGATCGAGCATGCCGACATTCCCAGGTGCCTCATCGTCGTCCATGAAAAGGTAGCCGAACGGACCGACTCGGTAGTTCACATTGACCACTACCACATTACCAAACAGGGCTAATGCCTGAACATTCCAAAAGTGTTGTAAAAATTATTCAAAACCCCAAAATCTTTGATATGTGGCAGAAGGGACCTTTCCATCGTAAAGAATCAAAGACGGACTCCCAGAATAGTAGCCACCTCCAAATAACCATACCATTACTGTAAGGTTACTGAAAGTGAGAACATTCTGAAAATGCTTTGTCTACGAGTCATGCTTTTTAGAAATGACATTCACTTTAGAAACGAAAAAATAAAACCTTTGAAGTATTTCGTTTTTATATCTTCTAAAATTGAACTCGCTACTCACTAAGCTTCGGCTGGTGTCCAAATATTGAGAAACAGACAATCCTCACTAATCGGAGTATTATGATTCCACATCTCAGATCCCCAAAATGAGGTGTTATACATATCTCGACCCTTTAATAAGATGTGAGATGGTCAATAAATGTATGAATAAATTATTATAAAAGAGTGTGAACACCGTCTAATCTTTAGGTACAGTTTTTCCTCATATTGAAATATGCTGCGATATAGCAGTCACAAATTCTCCTTGGTTTTTCTGCGCACCAACCTGGTAACAAGCTGGAGATAACACGTCTGCAGTGATTGTTTCGGTCCATGGTTTTTTCGGTTCAGGTGGTCGAAATCGTTGGTTTCCTATAGGAGGCTCAGCGTATGGAACACTTAAAATAATTAGCGCTAGTCAATTCATACACAAACGGTGCTGGTACAAATATTCGAGATTTTCGTGAACTAAAAAATTACCTCAGAAAAGAGCGAACGTTTTTGTGGAGAAATATAGTCTGTTGTCCTCTTATTTTTCCTAGGCGAGTTTCCACTTCAACTGGGATATAATTTTGGTTAGAGGTAGCCTATAATGATAAAAACACCGCATTTCTATGATGTGCTAAATAGTCTAGCCTAATTTAGTAACAATTTTTGAGCGCTTTAGTTTAGTGCAGGTAGTTTGTTATCAGACCCGATAAGCATTAACGCTGATCAGTCCCTTTTAGATGCGTCTACGCATTTGTGTTCAACATTATGCCATGGAGGGTGGATTGAATGGAGCCTAGTCGGCACATTGACTTCAGTTGTGCACTCTTTACAAATTTAGCACTGCTTATCTTCCCAAACTTATCCACTGGCAATTAAACGACCCATAAGAGATGGCAATGGTGGTACGGCTGGGTGCAAGCGCGAACCTGATTTGAGCGTGTATACCCCTGAGGCATCTCCATAACTACCCAACATTCCTAATTAAAGTTTATATTAAAGACAATGGCGCAAGAAAAATTGAAATGACAGTGTTTTATGAGGGTACTTGAACTTTTCATTACATTACCTGTGCAAATATTCCGCAAATAGAAGTGAACAATACACGTGTAATCATTGCGTTGAGAAAAACTTGAAAGCGCTGGTAGGAATAAATCTCTAAGTGGGAGACAAGCAGAAAGTAAAACAAGTTGTATTCACTACAGAAGAAAGTTTCGAAGCACTGAAACAAAACATTATAACGTGAATGGGTTTTCGAGAATCATTTCGATTTGAGGGTAATATAACACAAGAGCGGGAATAATCACATCAAGTGGTGCTTTGAATGCTTTTTTGCTTGAGGCACAACCAAATGATAGCACGTCTATAGTGCTAGTATACCTAAGCACTGAACAAAAATCTTGAATTTTACGCGATTTATGGAACTCGCTCAAAAAAAAATTAAAAAGGAAAAACGACTTGCTCAACTCAATGAGGATGGTAGGTAGAACTACGAGCAGTGGATTTAGTTCATAATGAAATATATTTAGAAAAACAAAGAAATTAATGGAATGATACCAACTTCATAACATTTTCAACTGCATTAAAATTGATATTTGTTAAAAAATATGTAAAATTTATGGATATTATTTGGCATTGTGAGGATTTTTTCTGTTTCGAGGACGTGCAAATTACCTCTTTCACCAGCCTTTCTCAGAAAGTGTTTTTGCTACTGATGCATTTTTTTTTCTAATCGTTTAATGATTGTACAACTTTGCGCTTAATTAATCAGCTGATCTGCCCGTCCCACATGTTGCAGTTAACGTCATAGCGTCTGCACTTTACGACAAGCTTTTCCCTTTTTTCAAAAGAGCCCCGTATAAAAATATTAGAAATATCTTATAAAAATTTATAGTCGTATTGGTTACAATGCTTTGAAATTGTAAAAATCACATTGGGTTTGTGTGATGTGAGTGGTTCTGAAGAAATGTAATTAGACGATAATTTGAACGAATACAAAATGAGCTATCGTTGAAATCAAAGATGAAATAGTTCATAGAACGGTTTGAATTTGGAAAAGTGAAGAAAATAATGGAGGATGCAGGCGTGGCTGCCATGAGGGATTCCAAAACAAAGAAGATAACTTGTACAACGATAAAACTGTTAAAAATTAACAATCCATATCTTCAGTTGAGTAAAATTTTGAGTAGCATACTTGGGGCGTAGCCAGATGTCACTCTCTCAACAATGGTATTGGTAAGAATTTTTTCGCTGAGAAGAATTTTAGAAAATTTGATCGAGATTAACATTTCTGTCCAAGCTGATTTACAGGAATAAGGAGTCTCACTACTAGCCAAGCTTTAAAATCATTTTCGATATGACCAAAGCAGAGGAGTGCAATTAGTTTGAAGAAAACAAAAAGTTGAGCAAAATTTCTTCAGAATCAAAAGATGTACAACGTTTATCGTATTGTACGAAACATTAAAGTTGAAGATGAGTAACCTATCAATTAAAATATTCTTACCATTATATAATTTGGAATATATTCAAAATATACATAAAATACTGATAGAATTTTTTCCCTTGAAAAAGCTCTCATTCAAAAACGTATTCACTGAAGCATTTGAAGATTGTAAGAAACCCGTCTCTTTTATTTTTAAATAATAAAAATGGTTTCAGGTCAGAAGATTTTAGCTATCATTCAAATCATGAAGACTGAAGTTTCTGCAAGTTATTGGAATAAAATTCTGAACAGTGAAAGAATCAAGCAAAAATGATATCAAGGAAAGCTTTATGAGAAAAAAGCAATGAGGAAAAATCGACGAGGATGGCAACTCAAGTGGGCCTCATCGTGAATTCAAAGATGAATGGCCAACGAATATCATTTCATAGAAATGCTTAGTGAAACTCTTCACGATAAAAAATATGGCTAATTGACGATGTTTCAGGATAAGGAGAAGTTTCATCAAATTATTTCCTGAATAGATTGTCGTTTATGTGCATTATCAGTGAAGAGACATACATATACAAGTAGAGATAAATATTCTTGTGTGGAAGATTTTGTTTTAATTAAGAAGTTCTATATGGATTTATATGTTTGAGCGAAATAGAAAAGTAGTTAGTGAAAGAGAGAAGTCAAGTCAACGCTGAGCAATACGTTCTGCGGCAGCACTGGATTATAATTGTTCAAAGCAGACTTCGCATGTATTTCTACTCCCACATTTTTCTCATCTGATCGATTGTAAATTAATCGGGCAAACCTTTTTTTTATCCTCTATTACTTATCTGTTACTTTCGATTTCTAATTTTTGCCTCATTTCCCATGCCTCAATGTTCTTATTTAGTTTTACGTTTTACGTAATAATTTACGTAGATGATTAGATACAGCGTTAAAAGTGCCTCATCATCAAACATTTCGTTGTAGGCCCTTAACTGTTTTCACTGCAGGACTTTGATAAGCACTTCATTTCCACGAACTATCCGACATACATTAGGAGCAATTCAAGCTCGCAAGCTCACAAGGCTAACCAAATTGACTTACAATTTGTAAATGCGATCTTCTTTAGGTCTTTACTGCTTTTTGCTCTACGAATAAACTAATATTGATAATTTCTAAAACTCTACTAACAGGATGGATGCTTAACCTTCTATTCCGCAAGGTTTCTTATTTTGTGAAACTTCCTGTTTTTCATCTTCATTTGTGACACATGACGTTTTTTTGCAGTACCGGGATGATCAAAAATCAGAATTTTATTTTCTGTGATAATTTTCTTGGTTGCTTGTCGACAAAGCCTATTTATAAAAGAAGTTGATTTTTTTTTCTTCCTGAAAATAATGTTTTCGATCAATACATTTCATCAGTTAGAATTCCAGCTTGTTATGTAGTCCACAGAAAAGTACATTTAGAAGATTGTTTCCATAAGCGAAATCGCCAGCAGAGTGCGAGCTTTATCCTTTCGTTTTTCCTTCTATCCATAGAACGAACTAGAGATAGAAATATTTGAATAGATAAATAATACAAGCGGAATGATTTCATCTCATCAACAAAATCGCCAACTCGTTCAGCACCGTTCTACGAATTTTCGAATAAAGAAAATAAAAAGATGAAGCGATAACAAATACACTCAAGTTTATTTATTATTGAATGCGATCAGTGATTATTTACAAAAAAATAACAAATAGCTCGCATATTCAATTTTTCATATTCATAATGTTCTTTCTCTACTAATCATAAAACTAAATGGATGTTTTGACGGTAAGAGATCATTTCTATAAATCGATAAAGTAGTAAAAGAATTACAAAGTAAATATAACGAAAATAATTCATTTAATACTATTATAACTTCAATAAATGAGGTATTTATTTGTACGCATTTATAGAATTAGCTGAATAAATAAATGATTGCTATATAATTATACTTTAAAAACTCGAAATATTCAATACAAAATTGTAAGAAAGATAAAAAATCTAAACAAAACCGAACACAACGGGTGGTATTGCATTGAAAAGATTTCTACAAATTCTAAGCCATTTTTGTCATTCAATTGAACGGAAAGTCGTAAGAGGATGAAGTTGGTGGTGTTCTTGACTGACCAATGCGAATGCTTAATTAGTCAGCTGGAATCAATCCAAAATGATTGAACGGATACTGTAGGTGTCAAATGCAGCGATGAAATGAGGCATCAGATGAGTAGAGAGCGTTCAATACGAACTGCTCCACTATTACGACAAATACATAGAATTGCGGTCTACCTGATAAGAAATACGACACAACTTCATATTTGAAGTTCATAAGAGTTCACAACGGTATTAATTTCATATCACTAATTAATTCAAGACAACAGCTTAATGTAGTTGCTGGTGAAAAGCTTTTCGAGTAAAAACTGTTTTCCCAGAAGTATGGGATTCGAATATTTCGGCTGTTCAGTTTCTATTCAGCCACACACTGTTATCATTAGAATTCAAATCGAAGCATTTCCTTAGAGATTTCCACTCACAGCGTTCATAAGAAGGGGAAGGTATAAGCCTTTTAGTGATAAAGCGAATAGAAAAAGATGTTTTCTCTGAGCCAAACAATCAGCACCGTTTTTATCGACATCGTTAAATTCAATTCACACAGCATGATCATCAGCAAAATGAGGATTTTGAAAGAAAAAATCAGTTACTGATTGAAACTACGTATTTATTCTGACTAATCCCACAAATTATTTCTAGAATTATCCAAAGTTCCTGGATACCGGCTTCTTCACTGCTTATTACAATTTCACTGCATTAGTCATTCGTTTAGATACCTGCTGTCTAGTAGTAAATAGAACACAATTGATTTGCCATGAATTTTTTCATCACTACGAGGACTGTGGAAAAAAAAATACAGCAGTTAGTGAATTTCACCAATTACAATTAATATGAATGAAATTCTAATGAGAGAAAAACAACACCACCATTCATTGAGAGATAAAAGAAAAAAAATCGGAGAAATTTTAGTATGGCTGAAATTGCTTTTCTGAAATACATAAACCCAAAGAGTTCGTAGCTTGCCTCCCCGCCAAGCTAATCCTCACATCCTTCCGGAATCGTTTGCATTTTATGCGCTCAGACGTATGTTACAAATAAAACATTTTGCTCTTCAACGGCTATCATTAATGGCCAATACAAAAGAAAATTATATTGTTATGTTTCAACGAGATCGAATGTGTAACATAATTGTAGATGCACATCTGCATGTGATTTAGTTCAACAACAATTATTTTACGATCTACTTTCACATTAAACTTCCATTATATTCAGATCCTTTCGTAAGAAAAATCCATGCAGTGTATCGAAATGAAATAATATTGCTCTACAAGGTTTTATTTGACGATTCGATATTTGTGAATATCCTTAAAATCGATTAACGAAGTGATTAGATGAAATAGAGGAGATCATATTATCGATTATTTGAAGCATGAGTTGCTTGTTATCACTCTATTCTCCTTCAAACTACCAGATGTACAACTTTGGAATTGCGCTTCTGTACCGAGTAAGAACGAAAGTTCTCGAGAAAATTAACTGCAATAGAGCAGATTAATTTTGAAGATCATTAAAATAGTTGGGGAGATAGAAGTGGAAAAGGACAGACGTTTTTCGAAACCTCAAAGAAATGTTCCCGTCCATTCAGATTTAATTTATCCAACGGAAAACTGAGAAACAATGGTTTGTAAGTAATCAAAACAGCCGAAGAGACTTTAATTGACATGTTCGATAGTGGTGGCACAATATTTTTTTCCAACAATTTGATAATAAATAGGGAAAATGCTGGAAAATAAAGAAACGCCAACAAAGGAGGAATTTAGGTAGTGAAGGCGATTTGATCGATTATTAAACAAAGAAAAAAGACTGAAAGCAGATAAAGATGAGAACGAATTTAGTAAGCAATAGTGGAAAAGTGGTAACATTTAAGCAACAAAACACAGCTTAATGAGAAATGAAAAAAAAAACTTTTAGTATTATAGGAGCAGGCAAGCGATAGAAACATAAGTAAGATAACAAAGCTGTTGTAGGGTTATTTACTAGGATAAGACAAGATATGATAAGCCTTAGTGTTGATCAATTCCTCTTGCGTGATTGCCCTATGTATTCGTGATGAGCGTCGTGTCGTAAGCGTATCGATTGGTGTAATTATCTATTGATTGCAAACTTGGTCTATACAGTTTCTCCAGTTGATTACTCTTCACAAAGATATCAGTGCTGCTATTCTTATCCAGATTTCTTTGGTACCAATTAACCGACCTCGTCGGGATGACGAGCATGGTTGGCTCTAGGGCTGGCCGCAAGCCTGATTCGAGCCTGCGATAAACTGTGACACATCCCTCTACCTCTCCGTTGATGATAATAATTGATGCTATATTTTATAACACGAGGCAATAAAAAAATGTAAAGATTTCCAAGACGTATACCTGTTGATTCTGAGAAGTGTTAAGGTCATGATAGCTGATTTTTCAATAGAGTTATAATTTTAAACAAAGATGGAATCAGTCTTTAACACTATGTCAAAGATGTTATAAAATACGATTCTCCTGAATAAAGTATGCTGTATGTCCTGTATAAGGAAATTTTAAGGTAAATCACCTCTGCTGAATCAGTGCTGCTTTTCCTACCAGATATCTCTGCCAGCAATTTACCGTTTTCAATAGAATAGAGGGCATGGCAGCCCGAAGGCGCATAAGCGTCTTGATAGAATCACTTCCTGGCAGTGCTGTATGTGCCTCATCACACCAATTTTGAACTTAAAAAAATCAAAATCGAGAAAAAAGTGCTATTCAATGATGAGGTGGATGTCATTTCAGCTCGATAACTCGCTTTGTAGAGGAAGCCGCTTGAAGGTGCTTCTATGAGGATCTGATTAGTAGATTAGTAGATAGATTACTCAACTGAAATATATGACAATAGAACGAAAAAGAAATAGATGATAGCAGAAGTACTGAGCGACGAGAAATAGCAGTGATGAGGTAGTTGCTTATTTGTAGATATTTCAAAACCGGGTGATTTTTCAACGCATGAGAAATATAAATTATTAATCTGTTTGTGTGATCGTTTCTTCTTTCATACTATAAATCATGATTCGATGTGGTACAGAATGGTGTGCCTGGAAGAAATATGCTAGTTGTTAGCGATTCCTCATCTTCCATCCATTGTACTCCATTTGTCATCTTCCTCACAGAGTCTCCATTTTTCATAGGCCCATATTTGCACTCAAACAGCTATTCATTATAGTGAGTTATACTTTCTTATTTGTAATTGTCATCAGAGAATTTCTAGCTATCATTGATTTATCTTGTTTTTTTAGAGAATTCATTTGTTTTACGCTTGTTTTTCTTCAGTTTTTAGACGATCCTGTTAATCAGCTTTTCATTCGTTTGTCGTTAACACATTTTACTCTCCCTTTAGGAATTTAAACAAATAGAACATAGTAATCCGCTGTTCGCTTTTCGAAATTCGATTACAGCGATGTTTCTAGAAATCGAAATTATTTGTTTGAGGCAAAATCGTCTGCTACCTCAGAAAAGTTTCCAGAGATCACTCAGAATATCCAAGTACTAATTTGAAAAGAAAAAGAAATTCATTTTGCTAGCACTTTTTTGATTTTCCAATATTGCACTTGACGAAATGCCATTGGAACCTATCGCCATTCATGAGAATAAATTTGTCTTATTTATTGTGCTATAAATAAGCCATTTTTTAAAATTTGAGTTGATCGTGGTTCTAAACAATGCTTAGCAAAGTTTTATTTTATTGAAAAATAAACAATAAAGGGTCCATTCTTTCGCCTCAGTAGTTTGAAATTTCACGGGTGACGAATAAAGTCGAGTGTTCTTTACGGCAATAAAATCTTTAAGTTTTGATTGTCTTAAAAATCACCATAAACAAAACTTGAACTCAATAGAAATGTTGTTATATTTTTACGTGTTCAAAGATCACGCTGGTTTTAGGCAGCGCATTGGAAATGGGAGCGTCTAGAGTGGTGGTGAAGTGGCTCCACATGATACACTGGATCGTATGTCGGTTCGATTACGATCCTGAGAAAAGCGAATCGTCTCCTTAACAATGCATTGGCATCAGAATAATGAATGATTCACTGAATCATTGTCTTGCTAAAGAGTAGTTACCGCCACCCATTGCCAAACTTAATTCCTATTCGATCACCTTTACGATACATGATGACGTCGAAATCTATTTGTATATCATATGGGCTGATCAACTGCAATATTTGATCGTCTATTCCAACCATGGAAATCGCACTATTGAGCAAAAATGAGCATGAAAGGAAATATAGAATTCAAGGCGCTGTCAACTAACTCGTAAAAGCTGCTCATTCAAATTCATTGTAATACTAAAGTAACTGAATGGAGGAAAAAAATCAGCTGAAACTGTAATCAGTCACTCTTAGCTTAGTTTGCAAATGATTTTATTTTAAAGTAATTGCTTTCGATTAAATTTGAATTATTGTTGTATTTTTCGACTAAATTAAAAAAAAACATGAAAGTTATCAATATTATTAAAAAACTAGAAAAATAAGAGCTCCTTAAAGATTAGAATTAAATGAAAATTTTTACGCTGAAGAAGTTAATGAACGCGTAATCACTAAATAATTAATTTTCAAGTAATAGTTTCTCACTGTTTTTCTATGGAAATCAATTTAATGAATCTATATAGCGACACCATTAAGTGAACGATGAGGATGAGTTAACGAGTGACTCAATGTAATCCTAGAAAACAAAGCATGAAGCCTAAGGAAAGTAAAGTAAAGTTAGAGGAAACAATAGCGCGCTGAGCGCTCTTCTGCATCACCGACTCAAATCGGATCCACTGAACAATAAAACGACCCGAATTTTGAATTCTGCTCAGTCCAGTTACGGACATAAGCGGAAATTTGACTAACATAGGTAATTTTGACATCAACTTTAAGCCAAAAAAAATAAAATATAAATAAAAATGTAGATGACAAAAAAGCTAGAAAAAATCTTCAATCTATATTTTTCCTGAAGTGTACTAGAACTAATTTTTGATGTTAATGATTTGGAAAGCCGATAAGCCGGTTCAGGTTACTGTAAGTGTATTGCTTTTCATTACTAAAAAAAATGAGAGAATATCACTCAAGGAGTTCCAGAAGAAGCGATGTTATGGTTTATTTCAGAACAGAGCCATTTCAAATACAATCAAATTGAATTGAATTAACTTTTGTTCGCTTTGTGGTGTTCACCTTTTGCTTGAATTATTCAAAAATTCAATTATTTTTTTATTTACGTTCCGAGTCGAATTCAATCACGTCGTGAAATTTTCACTAAGATGTAATTTTACGTTAAGTACGTTGACGTTAATGTGATCAGTTTTATTTCTTTCATCTACTGAGACAACATGAAAACACTTCAAAAAGGTGCAGAATACACGGACGTTAAGCGGGATTTTATAGTTTTCCGCCAAAAGAAGGATATACACATTAGTGAATCGGTGCAATAATGGAAATGACAATTGGGAGAGAATTTGTTGTTAGATGATGTCGGAAAAATAAAGGGAGAGAGTGAGCGATAAAGTTGGTAGTGACGACGACAACGAGTTGGTCAACGAAGTTCAAATATGTAGTGAGTAAACATGTAGGAGGAAGTGTGCAAACACATCAATGAAGCGCTCAATACGGCATCAACATTTGTTAGCTGATTAGTTTACCTTTATCAAGTACTCACAAAAGCAACCATACGCTAGTTAGCAGTTATTAGACATTAGAAACGGATCAGGAACAGCAACAAGTGAACGGTGAATGAGAATGAGCGATCATTGTAAGTCAGCTTAGTAGTTTTGTAAAGCAGCCGCTACTACAACAAAGCAGATTGATTCTTGATGAACGAAGAAATTTAGCAAGAAAAAAAAACTAGTAAAAAGCGTTCTACTACTTAGGTAAAATTGAAGTTTGTCGCTTCGACAAAGCAATGAAGTTGACTGAAGCATTACTTTCTGCTAATTGTATATTCGAAAAAATTAATGACAATGTGCCTCATCTTCAATTACTATCAAGGAAAAAATCAAATCTTCTGATAATTATATGGATAAGCCTATGATAAGCCCAGTCAATGTGAAGGGATATTAGAAAATTGTTATTCAAATGCATTACAATTGGCATAATAATGTCATTAAGAAAGCACTTGTAAATGTCACGAACGATGAAGCCGTGCAGCTTCTCCAACAGAAATCAGTCTATGCGAGGTAAAATCCTTTTTGGAAAATTGTACTTAACACATTGAAAGATGCATATAGAAAACTTCAAATTTCGCAAAAAAATGGTATGAGGATGAAATTCATAAGTGGAGCTTATGAAAAATTCCTAAGGAAATCAAAATGAAAATCGTCAAAAATTCCATCACCAATATACATACTGTTTTATTAAATATTTACTTAAATATAACCGAATTTACGCAGTTAGTAAGAAATGTTCACTTGTTTTAGAAAAAAATAGCACGCGGTTATGAATATAAACTTTGTACTGTACGAAAATGTTCCCTCAAAAAACTCTTTGAGTTCTGATCTGATCCATTCCTTACTCTTTATACCTAAATGCCAGCTTAGTTTTGACTACTTGCATTTTCCTTATATGCAATAAATAAAAAAGTAGTAAGCAAAAGTCTGAACATGTGTGACAAACTCATTACCGTAATCTCACATTGAAGTTATTCTTTGAGTGAATTTCATAGAATGATGGATTTGTTGTGAATAAACAAAAATAACTGGATTACTCCATCCTTAACTTGTGTAATGACTAAAATATGATATTTTAAGCGAATGCGATATGTTATAGTTGTTGTTGAAGTGTTGGTCTGTGTCGCGTTTGTTGGTTAATAGCAGTTAATGATAGTGATTTTATTGACATTGAGGTTATGGCGGAAGGATGTGGTCAGACGAGGACATTATGTGAGGCAATACACAATAATAGGTAATAGGAGATGACCACCAGAAAAACCCTGATCATAAACGCAGTATGATGGTCTATTCATCGCAAAGTTATTGAAGGGTTTACTCCATAATACGACATGGGCAGAGTTTATTGAATGCTGGCTTGGATCAGCGATGTCACACAAAATTGAGTGTGAGTTTTTTAGTTTTGGAATAGAAATCGAAATTCTGAGAACTGCATTGCATTGCAAAAGGATATAAAACAAGTACTTCCTGTACTTGAATTATTTTGCGTTAGTGCATCGAACTCATTAATATCAATTTATTGTTTACCAAATTAATGGGTACTAGTGGGTATTATAAGGGTATTAGTGTTTGAATGTTTAGATGGCTTCGCACCAGACGTCAATAATAATAATTATATTAGGTCTACCAAAAAACTTCGACTGCTTCTATGTCAACAAGTTTCGACATGCAAGAGCATGTTTATTTCACGCATTTTGGTTCTCCATTCTTAAGGTAAGTACAGTAAAGTAGCAAATCAACTGAAACGAAGTTTGTTCTCTTTATTCTCAAGTATGGAGCGATACTGGCCACTGATAAGGCTCACTTACTGCGCTGTATTTGATGGTGATTTGACCTTTGTGATAAGCCACGTTTTGGGCGACTATCTTTGATCAACGATGATATTAAGACTACTTTGGAATAGGATCTTATTCTGACAACATAGAAGATCGCAGATAGGGTTAATTCAACTCACTAAGCCATTTTGGCCATATTTGGAAGATAGAGTTAGTGTAGAAGTATTCAAGATGGGTGCCACATGAATTGAGTCAGAAGATTTTTGATGACTGAACTAATCAATATATGCACATATACGCTTGTTGAGTATAAAATCGAGTTTTTTTTGAACGGCACAATAATTGGAAATGGAAAGTGGATTACCTACAAAAACATGATAAGGAAACGGGCTATCTTATAAACACAAAAAACCTAGCCCTTCCACTTCTAGAACAAATTTGATTCTGGATAAAAGAATGCTTTATAAATGGTTGAATATTCAAGGAACAATATATCATGAGTGTTCACAATGAAACGAAAATCTCAATCAGGAGTAGTATTATCAGCAGCTACATCACTTAAAGACGGCAGTCGAAAAAAGAGACCGGCTATATTCAATAGCAAAAAGCACCCTCTGACTTACACTTGTTTTTATCGTTACAAAGTTTTTTGGAGGGAAAAAATCAAAAATGGAGAAGATTTCAAGGGTCAAGCAAGGACTGGTCCAAATTTAGCACCAGAAGATGAAACATTTTACGAAAATAGGATATGAAAATCGCCCTTACGTTTAAAAGAAGTCGTTAGTAATTATGATAACTATGTTGTCAAAAATTGTTGTCATAGAAACGCACAAAACTTTCTGGTAGGTGTAACATATGTGGTTAAGGTTTGAGTTTGACAGTTATCAAATTAAATGCATGTAATGACGATATTAGCTCACCAGGTTAAGCCGTTTCGAGTGCTAACAGCGAATTCGCTGAAAATGAATAAAACACTAAGTGAACGCACGACGAGGGCATCGGGGATGTATCTGGTAACAGACCACACTAGAAGTGCGAGAGGATAAGGTGAGATATGAGTGCGATGCGAGTTGGAGTCACTCACTCATGATGCTGTAGGTTTTGTGATTGGCACATCAATGCATGTATATTAGTTTTTTTTGTTCATTATGTTTTTCTTTTATTATTTTTTATTATGTCTATATCTATTCTTGTAAGCGTAGCATAATGCTTCCACAACTGTTATTACATGATACATTATATTTCTTATTCTCTAATATTGAGGAAGCAGGAAAGCAAGTAGTGCCACCCAAGCCCGAACCAGGTTTGTTGCAGCTCTTCAAACCTGCCAAGCACGTCGTCCCTCGTGTATCGGTAGATTGGTATCAAACAAATCTGGGTAACATAACTAATTAGAAGAGTTAGAAGAACTAAAATTGACTCCGTGCAAAGTGGTCAACTCAAATCACTATATAGATCAGGTTGGCATTCCACCACCTCTACGACATTCACGTTGAACACAAATGCGTAGCCGCTTCTGCAATAGGGATTGATCAACGCTAAAATTTATCTCATCATGCTTCTAATATCATCGCTTTTGTTGTGAAGACTAGAATCACATTCGAGCGAGTTGGAAAAAAACTGTAATTTCAGTTCTGCTCTGTTGCCTAGAGCCTACTCTTGCTATAAATTGATGTTGAGATCAAAATACTGAGAAATCAAATCAGAGTCTCAAAAAGTGCATTCGAAACGCGGATTTTCTGTGAGAGTACAGACGCAGGCAAGAGATAGCAAAAAATATCATGGTTCTAAGGTAGCCTCCGGAATTGACGGACATGTAAAATAATTACACTAAAAAGTGCAATGAATAAGTTGAACACGAAAACTTATAGCACAGAAGTCATTGAGAAACCAAAGAACTGAAAATCGAAACGCTAACGACTGCTTGTGATCATATCAACACCGTTGACATGTTTGAAAATTGATCACTGATGAGAAGTGCTTTGCTTATTGATATGAAACGTAGCGCCATGGATAGAGGTTCCATGACGCGTTCCATCTCACTTCTGAACGAATCAATTTACTAAAGTCTCTAAAGTTGAAAATAGAGTGAATTCTATGTCATTGCCTCTTTGAAGCATGTAGTGTTTGCATGCAAATATCAAATGGTTTGATGAGCAATTTGAACAAATCACGCATGAAAATACTGTTTACTTAATAAGTTGTCAACATATGAAAGATCGAATGGCATTCAATGTCGCCTGTACATGCTCATAACTTTAGCGCTGATCGATCGGGATGCGTCTACGCATTCGTGTTCAACGTGATATCGTGGAGGTGGTTGAATGCGAACCTAGGCAGTGCAATGACTTAATTTTCTAGCTCTTCACGGCCGCAATGCCAATTATCTTATCCACATTTCTTTGGCACCAATTTCACGGCCACGAAGGAATGGCGCGCTTGGTAGGTTAGTGAGGCGGCCGCGAACTGATTCGGGTCTGCGTGTCACTGGGACACCTCCACCACTACGCCACTCTGCTTCTCGTCATAAAACTAAGAGCATTATTATTAAGTTTAATGTACATGTTTGACACTTGCAAAAAATGCTTGATATTTTCCTCTGAAGCACAATTAAAAACAGTGTCATTTTCTAAAATGTGAATGTAGTTAAGGACGACGATCGCAACCGTGTCATTCAACTGCCTAAAGGTATCTGTTTACTGGTAATCACTTTTCACGTAATGCTTCAAAAACACTCAACCCTTAAATATTATCAAAGCATCATCCTATCTTAATTCAATGCCTAGCATTTCATTAAATATATTACGTAAGAAATAAATCGCATAAATTTTATGGTTGTTCCTTTTGTTTCGTAATATTTAAGTGTTCCTGAAAATTTCCTTATGCTGCCAAATAGTGACACTACAAAATTTATAATATATTTGAAAAATCGAAAACTCAATGAATACATTGGCTACAAAAATATTGTTCACTGCAAAAATTACAGTCTAAAAGATGCTCGTAAAAAAAAGTATAAACACTATCGATGAAGAATTATTATCAATCCACTGGAGAAAAACTAAAGAAAAAATGGCACATTGATCGATTTTGTTGGTTGCATTAAAAAATCTAGAATGTTGAGAAAACGTTGAATTTTTTTAGAGAAATTTTGACAACTCGATCTGTTCAGCTTCTAGTTGCAGTACGACGACAGTCAGTAAAGCAATTTGTAGATTAGGAAAAAAATTCGTGAAATGGAAATGTACTTCATATCGGCCTAGAACGAAAAATGTAGATCACAGGTGTGTAGGAATGAAAATCAAACGGACCTCTTTGATTTCTCCATGCAGACCAGAAAAAGAATGATTTCTTCGAATATTCGAGAAAATCGCCGTATAAGCGGAAACTGTGGGCAGATCTCGATATCAATGAAAGGAAAAAAATATGAGGCTCAGCCAGCAGATCTGAGCAAGAAAGCACTCACATCAGTCAAATTCTCGATTTATGAGCATTTTTCTCTTCCATCAATTTCGTTAAATCCATTTTAGAAAACGATATACTGGCCCAATTTTACGTCAACGGTTCCTATAATTTGTTTAGAAAAAAAGCGGATACATTTATTGAGCAACCATTCATTCATGTTCTGCAAAATAAAAAAAGAAACGAAAATGCAATGATCCAAGAATTTGACCAAACATATATTACACACAAAATTTGTTTGATTTTGTATGTATAATTGTTGAGTCAAAATTGATCTACGTCAATTCTCGATGGATTTCAAATCAATACGAATACCGTTTCTACCCCTTAATCCTGCAAGATGTGATACAATAAAGTTGATCGTTGATCAGTCCATGTAGAATGCACCAAAGCATTCACGTTTAACGTAATATCGTCAAAGTGCTGCAATGCCATTCTACTCTACACTGACTTGAGAAATGCAATCTATAAAGTAGATCAAAGTATACATTTATCCGGGTCACGTGTTACTGCTGCACTTCAGCTGTGATGAGTGCATCTATATGTTATAATTGAATGACAATATTACGGATGCCTTCGCTCATCAGTAACATAGTGAAGCCTGAAGTTGATGGAGTCATGCAGTACTCTGCACAGTTTCTACCCATACTAATATAGATTAGATCTTTGTATGGATTAAAAAATGACAACTACAACAAGACTTTTTTCTCAAAATGCATTGATCGTTTAAAGATTTCGTTTTGCATAAATCTCTGTTCTTTTCGTCCTTTTCTCAACACTCTTCCTCATATCATTCTGGATTTGTACTTTTTGCCTGCTCCCAACCTTTATACACTGTGCATTCTATGTGTAGTGGATTTTCATAGAAAGAATCAATCCGAAAATCAATGAGGATTTTATCTTTGAATCTAGACATATCTAGCTAGCTGTTTGGATGAAAATCTATTATGAAAAGGATTCAGAAGGGAGCAAATGATGGATCTGAAAAAAAAAGTGCCAACTAGATTGGTGATTCTCTGTCGACCAGAATATTGCCAAATAAGTAGAGTTTGTTTTGATGATTTGAGCTTCATTGCTGATAGTACTATCACTATATTTCTACTTCTTTACGAAATCCTCAGCCATTGAATATTGAATATTAAGAAAGCACACGAATACGCTGGCGTTTATTTCGAGATATTATTTACTATCGGACGGACACTACTACTACAACGACGATGATTTTTCTCACTGCAAAGTAAAACTGAATAGTTGTGTTAAAACTTATCGCATTGCTGGATCTTTCTTTTTCTCAAGCTGAGCAATGTTTCATTCAATAAGCTTCATTTTCGTAGCGCGATTTCAATAGAATTGCACTCTATTTATGAAACGCTTTGTAAAGCTGTATGATCGATGATCGTTGATCACACAGTTTTCTTTGAAGCCCTGTTGAATGTGGCCTCGTAGACGACAAACACCTACAGCAATTACTGGTTAGTGATCTTGAAAAAACTTCATCACACTCGCTAGCTATTAGATGTATAGGTAAATCCTGATTGTTTTAAATATTGAATTTTTTGAAATATTTACGTTTTATGCGACAAAAAAATCTGTAAAAGATTTATAAAGAACACTCAGCAAGTACCTTAGCCGTAATTCTGAATGTCCTTACGATCACATTCTTGTACCACATTAACTTGCGCAGGTTATTCCAGTGCTTTGAGGAACCATCAATGTCATCGCCAGCTCAAAGGAATTCAGCATTTATTTTATTTTATCCAGATACCCATTCCATTTTACATTCCAAATCGAAGCTTAGAAAGAGTAATGCAAAGTGATTTTAGATAGCATTTTAGGGTCAGAAAATGATAAAGCAAAATTTTGGAACTCAAAGGCTGTGGTGGATTTCTTCCCTCATCAACTCTATACCATGGCATAAAATGTTAAGTAACATACTTTCTTTTAGCGAAGGTGATAGAGTAATGGCAATTATCCCAACAACACTTTTTCTAACTAAATTTTTTTTAGACTGTACTTAATAATGCTTGTACCCCTTTTCAATCCTTCTGCAACGATATTTTACTGTTGGCATTTACAACTAGCCATGCCAAATGAACTACAGGATTAAATGTAAATGCCACTACACAGCATCAATATTGTTCTTGTCCTAGTCATTTTATTCTCATATAAGAGAACTCGGATTTTTTTAACTGAAAGACCTCAGCCTCGCTCATTCGTGTGGTTTTCCACAATCAGCTGACAGTATTCTGACATATATACCTTTATCTGCAAGTCATTTACTAGAATCACTCTTCTGATAGCGCTTTTCCATCGTGAAGAAGTAACCTTAACCTTTTAGAGTGATGGCAGATTTTTTTCCTAGTCTTTATGGAATCGGATAAAATGATATGTGAATGTGATCGGATAAATCGGATAAAATGATATGTGCCAAAAATGTGATAAACAAATGAAGCGCGGAAAGATGGTACAACAAATCTACCAGGAAGGCACCGTCATCAATCAGAAAAAACGGGATCGTTTTTCTTAGGAGTGCCACAAGACAATAAATTTTTGTTTTGATAGTCTAATACAAAATTTTCTATTCGGTAGCTCTCCATTCATCACTTCTATTGTTGTTTTGGTAATTCTGACAATGAATTTGTAGACGGACTCTTCATTTCTGGCAAATTTTTCCATCTGTGTCTAATTCGTGCTCATCTGTTACACCTGTTGGTTAATAGCCATTTATAATACTGAATCTGTTATGAAGTATTCTTTTTTTTCTCAATATAGTGTTTTCGTATTAGTCAAGAATACGAGCAATGGGTAGGTCGTTGACAAACTCTAGACATTTCGCATAGAAACTTTTCCTCCACGAACAGTAACTGTACCTCTATTAGGTTATTTGATGTAAGCTTTCATATTCATGCTTTCTTGTAACGCTATCACGGTTTATTAATGGCGTTCTGCAGTCTTGAAAAAAACCTAAAGAGTTGAGGTTGAAGATACTGTTCTGGCGCTGCATGTGAATTTGTACATAAAACCAGACTGTTTTGTTCGTATGTCGTAGGCGTATTTCTTTCAATTCAATCAATTGGAGTCCTAGAGTACTGCAGCTCAGTTTTATCAATGCTGAGTCACGCCGTTGTAGTCCTTATTCTAGCAAGCTCGCAAAACTTATGTATTTAGACCATCTATTTCTTGTGTGAACGATACTGAAGTGGAATACATAACTGAGAGTGTGTGGAGAGCAGGCAAGTTAGCTAGGTGTTATAGGATTCAGATTTTATGCATACTCGGCACATCACACATTTATAATTAGGCTTTTAAAACGAATATTACAACGGAGATTAAAAAGATAATGTTAAGAAATTCCAGAGTTTATAGTGGAGCCATAATAGCTGTCCAAATGAAGTTGATTTTCAGTTGAATTTCATCCTTGAAAAAAGCTTATCAACTCATTATAAGACAAAATTTATTCAAGTGCAAAAGTTGCAACGATATAGATATTGTCAAATTAGTACAACAAGAAATGGTAATCAAATCGACGAAAAATTCATTTCAAGCAGTTCATGTGTAAGAACATTTTTTCTTTAGGATATTGAAAATGATCGATAAAAATTGGTGATAATGTTTGATCACGATCAATTTCACTGACGGATGTGCCAGCTTGTAGATCAATGGTTCGTCGTCGCCAGACGAGCCATTCACCTCCATTTACCTCACCTACTTTTCTCGTACAATTTTCTTTCGTTCTATAAATAATATTCTTGAAATGCGTATTTTTTAAGAGTTTCTCTCGGAAGATTTTTGTAGTGGAAAAATGCTACGAGACGGATCACATGTTAAATTACATCGAAAACGCTCGAAGCCCGTTAAATTTACTGGTTTGCACAAATATTATGCCACTTTAACAATTATTTTATTGAAAGTATTTGTGCATTCTTATCAAATAGACTATTTTTTTTAGCAAAGTAGAAGTATAATACTTTTTTAATCATTACCGTTTTGAATTATCTCTTTGCGGATTGCATTATGTTATGACTGTAATGAGTGAGAAAATAAGGAATGTAGTGCTGTCGTTTTCTGAAAACCATTGCTGAAACTCAACGAAATTGTCTAACGAATCTTCTTATTAATCATCATTAATAGGTACTGCGTATAATGTATAACGTCTACCAAATCTTGATTGCTGAGCGTGTACTAGTGCGCGTCTGATCTTCGATCGCTGGCGTGCGTCCGAACTTGTGATGTCCTCGAAAGTGACGCGGTGGATGCATAGAATTCACCTTCCGCTGTTGCCTTGAATAATGCCTGACGTTCCCTTGTTTTGCTTCTGTGACACCCAAGTTTCCAGGGCTCACATTGACGCACTAAGAATTGCGTTGTGGAAATAATATGTTCGAAATTATCACAGTGTTGTTAATGCTCCTATTTATTTCCATTGTGTTGCTTTTCTTCTGTTAAGCTACGATGTTACATCGTTCATCATATTTACTTCACGACCAAAATGCGAACAGTTGTGCATTTGGAGATAGCGTTCCGGTAAAAAAAAATTGAAAAAGGAAAAAAATTAAAATTAGTAAAGATTCAGTATCAGATCAGTAATCGGTTTTCATAGACATTGCTTCCCTCTGTTCAACTTGAGCCTAAATTTTCCATAGGCTATATTAAAATTAGCTACTATTTGTCTCTCTTGACGTGTTTGTTTGATGTAATGAATACGACGTTGTCAATTAAGCAAGGATAGTGAAATTATCAAGCGTGAACTATCAATATCAACTCATCTTTGCTCTTACATGATATTCTAAAGAGTGGCTGTGAATAGTTGTGACGATATACTATTACATCACAATGCGCACTTCTACGTCGACGATGACGTCGTCAAGGAATAGTATAATCTTAATAGTTAAGTACCTTATAAATAGCTCTGAAATAATCTTGTTCTATTTAATAGGAGAGAAGCTTTCTTAAAAAAGTACTTCAATGCTGGCTTCTCTTTCAACAGACTTGACAGTCTTTTTCGGCTCGATAAAGGAAGGACAGTCTTTTGTTTTCTTGTGTTCGAAGGAAATGTTAAAGTGTGATTGTTGTAGGTCGTTATGCATTCCTTAGTTTGTCCTATTTGGTAGGCTTTATTTTATCTTAATATTTGGTAATAAGTGTTTAAATAACACAAAAGCAGATACCACATTTTGAGTGCTATGTTATCGAAAACAAAGAGTGTAGTTGAAAAAAACGTAGCCAGTTAGACATCCCTCTTTCCTCCTCGTCTTAGCATTTTTGTTGTAATTTTTGACATACATGGAGTGAATGACACGCTTAAAAAGCTAATTTAGTGTTAAGTTCTGGATATACATATATGACTTTTTACATTCCTCAAAGGATATCGTATTTTCTCAATGCACTTCCAATATCGCGTCGACGATGCCACACACTACCGATGGTCTGTTTCTAAGCTTGAGAGATGTAATTTGATGAAATGAAGCTGATCTACATAACTCACTGCAATGTGCAACTATCGAGTTATCACTAGTATTTTATTTTGACATGATAAGGCTTTTTTTTCCAGTATCCGCCACCGCAAATGGCGCATTCGATTAGAATTAAACCAGCTTCGTTCAGTTTTATAGATTTTGTAAAAGTATTTCTGTTATTGTGAATAAAATTATGTTCTGCTTTGTTGATTTTTTTCTTGAGATGGCGATTTATCTGCATCGTGTTTTGTTCAATCACAGCTGGTACAGAGCGGAATCTGACATTCCCTGTTGATAAAGCTTTTATTAAATTAGATTTTTGTCTAGTAAATAACGCTTATGTAGGTATTGGTGATCCAAGCTAATCGTTAGCATATGCTGTTAAGCAATCGTTTTGCTATACTACACTTGAGTTATACATGAAGCATTACGCTGTGACTGCTACTGTGTGATGACGTAGCATCCCCGGACAGGTAGACGATTGTAAAAAAGACTATGAAGCCAAATCGTTGAGTGAGCAGATATACAGATGGATTCTGAAGCTTGTAATGATAATTCCACTACTCGAAAACCAGAGAATTGCTGCTACTAATTTTACTAATCGAAATATCTAACAAAAAAACTAACTATTTCTTAGCATTCTTATTAAATTATTCTACAACAAAATCAAGTGAGAACAAGTTTTTTTTACATTTTAGCATCGAATGAAGAATATGAAACGAACTGTACGAACTTGGACGAGATAACAAACGATTGTGAAAATCGAGAAAACGTTGCGTTGAAGCAGCCATTAGTGGAAGGTATAGCTATGTTAACATTATAATTTATTTTTGATATATAAGACTTTTTTACTTACATCGATTACTGTTTTTTTCTTAGTCTAGTCAAATTCCCTTCCACATTATAGAAATTGAAGTACGTACAGGAAAAAACATTCAATTGTATATTCTATATAAACGAGAATGATTAAACAGTAATAGAAGGTCTGCCAAAAAGTTTGGTCCGTTTTCCAGTGTGAGAAAAAAACAAAAATGACTTGGTCCGTTTCCTAGCATGACAAGAAAATGAAAAATGTTTGTATCTTTTTAAGCAAAAGATTGAGTCACTGTTTGTTCTTGATTGTCTTCATTTTCAAACTTTTATATCAGAAACGTCTAAATCACCTGTTTCAAATGTTTCGAACCGTGTTCTGCTTGTCTTATCAGAAACTGTGCCTTCACCGAGCACTTTCAATGACTTTCTACACGCTTTTTTAGCCTTTCTTTCTTGTTGAAATTCGTCGTTAAAATAAAATACAGTGATGTAAATGAACTTAGCCACGGGCACACTGTCGCTACAAGCTTAAGACTCAAGTGAATCAATGTTGTTGTGGTTAAATAAATACGTCACTATGTATATATTAAGAGCTAATAATGGAGATCCGAATATGCGTCAAACAGTCGCGTGCTTGCGTGTTGAAAATTGTTGTCATAGAAATGAACAGTACTTCTAAGTAGATCTAATGTAGTGTAAAAGTAATTAAGGGGCGCAGTGCGCACTGGTAAAGGTGCTAGCGATTTGCAGATTCATATAGCAAATATTTTAATGATAACAGGAAGGCATAGGGCCAAGGTTTTATCATATACATAAATTGCAGGATAAATTGCAAAATACAGTGTTTGCTTCTGTTATAATAGTCTTCATAGGCGATTTTGAAACTCATGTTGTTTTCAGAACTCGCAGCTGTTGTCTAAAAAATCATATAATACCAGATGATTCATGTTTTCAAGCCTTGAGGCAATTCTCGGTTGTTCCAGACACAGCTCATTCTAAAGCAAATTCAAAGTCGTCTCTACTTTTGAAGGTTCAGTGCGATCAGCCATCTACTTCACCAGCTGAATTGGTGAAGACTTTACCTAGATCAACCACGAGAAAAGTTAATTGGAAAAACAGTACGTATAGAGTTCAGTTTTTTCTTTTTCATACAAACCATATGAAACTATTTCGAAGCAGCTGAAAATACCTTCCACGTATTCATATGGCATAGTGATCGATGGCTTCCACGCTATCAAGTTTTTTTATGTTACCGTTGCACCTAATAGGAGATATTCAATGAAAAAGCAATTCATCGTTTCACTACAAAGTTGGTTTCGTGATGAGACAGTGTTTTTGCATGGGAAAGAGTTCTCTATACAGACCAGTATTCCAAGGATTCCAGGCTGCTCTTAAAATTAGGTAGAAGAAGCCCATAATAGTAGGTAAATCATTTTCACTTGTATGTATTGGAATTAAGGAAAAAAATTTCCAACCCAATTAGCATAGCCAATAACGATAAATATTGAAAATCTTATGATTTACAGACACAATATAATAGATCTACAGGAAAGTTCTGTCCGTTTCTATGACAGTAATTCTAGAATGGATGATAAAAATTGCTCTCTCTCTCTCTGGTTAGGAATCGTTATTAATAATGGCAATGATATTTTCTTATTAAGTTCATGAATGGTAAGAAAAACTCGCATTTCACTCCATCCCAAACACAGACAGAACATTCCAGTAGGCCTTATCTAATACAGGACACATTAGCATAAATTCACTTGAAGCCTGTTATCTGTCCGATATTGTGAACATTATTTCAGAAAGTCGTCCAGTGTCCGCCACTTCTGTATTTGGTGAAAGCGTTCATACACAATCTAAGAGGAAAATTCGTCTTCCTAGAAGGATTCAAAAGGGTATAATGTTAAGATGAATTACCTATCAGGAGGCTTATGTTTCATTTTAGTTACTAAGAAGAATAAGGTGAATATAGCTATCTAACCAATACTTTTTTCGCCTGCAATTCCCGGAACACAAAGCGACAAAAAACACATATCAATTGTAGAAGAAACTATTGAAACGCATGTGAAATCACCTCGAAAAAAGAGGAAACCTAAAAACAAGAACGATGCTGCAGTAGGACAAACTCCAAAAAGTGACAATAAACTGCTGAGGAATCAGGAAGATAGCGAAACCATACGTGAATTAATTCATCAGGTATGAAATATTTGTTGTTTTTTTCAGTTGTTATTGTTCATTTGGTTTGTCTCGATTCTGTAGTGTGGTTGAATGTAGTTTCCCGTTGATGTAAGTCAAAAGTCGGCAACTATCTCGTAGGTTAACAATGGTACAATAAATATTTCGATGTAACTCACGTCGGGATATTTTTTTAAGATTTAGATTGTTACAAACTGTGCTCCCTTTCTTTTTGTACTGGTATTTTTTCGACTGTTTTCATAATTTTCAATTCCAAACATAGTTGTTTGACGACCAGGGCTTGTGTAACTGGTAAATGATCTCGCAAGTTTTTAAGCGCATGATTTCTTATTGAGGCTGATAAGATAACCACCTAGTACTAAATGAAGTATTGAGTGGTCGTAGAGCGAGGGCCTTGGTAGTGTGATCGATCAACATGGCAGACCAAATATTTGTGTGGTTTCGAGTTCCGTTTGGGCCTCGAGTTTTGCGATCAACTCAGAACAATTAGAGATAGTGTAATCCTGTTGATTTCCTTTTTTGGGATTATTATAAGTGTTCTAAAAAACGTCATCTAAACGTATTATGCTTGCCTTATTTTAGACATGATATTTGTGGTAAACTCTGTTTGCGTAAATGATTTTAAAAACTATTTCTATGTGAAATTTTCAAAAAGCAAAAGCCAGCTGTTAGGTAGCTGATCAGGCTAACTTGATGATTCTCGTAATACTAATACTCATTTTGAGATATAGGAAGTTCTTCAACCGTAAGTTATCGCAAATTGCCATACGATGGATTCAGACACATGCAACTACACCTGTTGCTTTCTATTCGTTTGGTAGATATCAGTGTGGAGTTTCTCTATGGAGTGTTTCATTAAAATCGATATTACTCAATTTGAGGAGCGAAAATTGACATAATAGAATTCTATTGAACTTTTCCAGGCTTACCATTTTGTTTTCTTTGGCTTTAAGGTTTTTCTTACGACGTAGCTTAATAGAATATCTATGTCGCATTCATATCACTCCTATCATAAAAGTATATTTGAATTTCGACCAATGATGTAAGTAAAATGTGCATTACATAACTTGGGATTTGAGGCGGTAGTCAAATCGCCACTTGGGGGCGCAGTGGCTCAGTGGTGGAGTTGCCGCAGTGACACACCGGCGCGAATCAGTTCGCGGTCGTTCCCCAGGCTTATCAAGCTCGCCATCCCTGCGGGTCGATAAATTGGTACCAAAGAAATCTGGGTAAGGTAACTGGCACTGACTTGATGAAAAGTGGCCAACTCAAGTCACTGCATAGCCCAGGCACGCATTCAACCACCTCCAAGCCACCATGTTGAACACGAATGCGTAGGCGCATCTCGTCACGAGAAATTGATCAACGCCGACGATTATCTTATCTTATCTTAGTCGAACCTGCCTATCACAGATTTCTGTTTTGGTGTAGTACCGACTGCGTCACTTACCGATCACTCATTGCTTCGGTCATTCTCACTATATATATTATCTACACTATTCCGTCACGAGAAATTGATGAATCAACATCGTGGAAATCAAAATTATTACAACGTACGAACTTATTTTACCTTTTCATAATTACTTGGTTACTTGGATGGCTCGTCGTTACGCGTAGTGTGGGTCCCAGCAACTCTCCATTCGTTGGTTCTCGCGCGATTGTCGTCCATGGTGGTGGTTTTCGGCGTACAGGGCCCTTTCCTTAATCCTGAAATCGTTTTAAGCTGTTAGTACAGCTTTCTAACGTTTGCCTCCAACACGTCCACCAGTCTTGCAGGTGGTCGCCCAGGAGGACGTTTGTACTCTCTCAAGTACCATTCCACAGTTCTTTTCGTCCATCTGTCGTCTTCTCTTCTTGTTATATGACCAGTACGTCTATGTTTCGCTTTTGACACGTACTCCTCTAAATCTTGGAGAAGAGATAATTCTTTGATTTTAGTACTGCGGAGTCCGGCTTGATGTTGTTCTCGTCGGTTTTATCTGAAAAGTCTTCTTTCGAGCGCTATGTGGGTGGTTCGTAAAATCGTTAACGTAGTTGAGTTATCAACACATGTCTCGGATACATGGCAGAGTGCTGGGAGAAGAGGTGAGCACGTATCATTGGGTCTGTTAATTCATCGGTGACCTCTTTTAGAGGTCCAAATATACCACATGCGGCTTTCCTTCTTTTGTTCAATTCTTCTCTCATATCGTTCTCCATATTCATAATTCGCTCAAGGTATACGTAAGATTTGCCTTCTTTGATTTCGATACCATCAATCTTGATTCGATTTCTATCACACCATGGGTTTTTGATGAAGTGGGTCTTCTACATATTTGCAGTTCCATCTTCCTCCCAACTTCGTTCAATTCGTTCAACATCATCTCTGCTTCCTCTGTGCTCGTCGAAAATATGATGATGTCGTCCACAAAACGAAGGTGTGATAGGAATTTTCCATCGACACGCATGCTTCTTTTATCCCAATCCAACGACCTCATTATACATTGCAAGGTGGCAGTAAACAGCTTCGGCGAGATTGTATCACTTTGTCAAATATAGGGATGGGCTATATTTGACAAAGTTTGAACGGAAAGCTGTAATTTCGTTTGCAATTTCGATAACAGTTGTCAAGGATTTTTATATACGACGGTTCCACTGCTTGATCGATAAGAACTGACAGTACAGTTCTTGTTGACGCTATTGAATGCTTTTTCGTAGTCGAAGAAAGTGAGAACAGAGAACGGCTGGTATTCTCGACAGGCCTCTATGACCCTTGTCACTGTTTGGATGTGGTTCATGCAGCAGAATCCTTTACAAAATCCTACTTGTTCTACAGGTTGAGCCTCATCCAATGTTGTTTTTATGCTCGACAGGATAATCTATGTGAAGAGCTTGTAGAGTACACTCAAGAAGAAAATCGAACAGTAATTTTAAGCATCCCTTCGATTCCCTTTCATATGTAGTACGACCGTGTGCGAGGTTCTCCGTGCGATGAGATTTGGTATCTTTCCATTTCGAAGATATCTTGTTATATAACGTGCCAGAAGTGCATGTAGTTTGTGGCCAACAGCTCGAAGGAAGTCGACATTTATCTTGTCCGTTCCAGGAGCTGTGCCATTTTTCATGCTTTCTATAGCAGCCCGAACTTTAAATGGAAGAATTCATAGGGGTTTACTTTTAGAGGGTATTTGAGCATCTCCCAATGAAATCGTGGAACGGAGAATGTTGGTATAGAACTTTCATGTTATCGATTCCATATCATGGAGGGAAGTGATTGGTATCGTGTCTTTGTTAAGCAAAGCTGACAGATGGACACGGTAATCACGGTAATTCTTTGAAAAAAACTTTTTATAATTGGTAGATAAATCAATGAATAAATGAAAAAAATTGAAATCTAGTTTTTTTGAAGTAGCAGCTTTTAACTACTATGTACTGCAAACTGACGTTTTTTGGAATTGGGACAATAACAACAAAGTAGCCCATAATTAGCACTCCTTGAGAGCAAGTTTGCGACCATATCCATGCCTATTAAGCCCTCTCTCCATCCTAAATAGATGAATCCGTACCATGGAAATTTGGGTAAGATGAATAGCATTGAATTGGTGATCAGTGGTCAACTCAAGTCATTGTATAGATGCGGTTCGCATTCAACAACCTCGATATTACATTAAACACAAATGAGCAGATACATCTCGAAACAGGGATTAATCAACATCGGAATTCATCTTATTTTACCTCAGTGTCGAATCTGGTGACGGTGTATATCGCCATCTCAGCCGACCTACATAGTATTTGTAATGGGAAATATAAAGCTAATGTGCTACAAATGCTCACCACAGTCATTTAACTCTTGAATGATTAAGTGTGATCTTGTTCTTTCCAGATCCAATTACAACAGTAATTTGCATCTTCTAAATTAGACCTGGCGTATAGTTCTCTTATCGTGATATCCTTTGAACGTATATTCACAACTAGTGGCAAATCTGTTGTTTACAATTTTATACAAAATATACAGTATGGAAAATATTATAGGACTAATCGTATAACGGTTGTTTCGGTTTGTTACCATACAGTTCTAAAGTTGTGAGCTGCCGTGAGAATGATACGTTACCAAAGTGATCTTTATAGAAAAATGCATGCTGAGTATCATTGTATGGAAAAGCTTTTTTGCATGAGATTACAAAGCTTTCTCTACGAAAAAACGAAGAAAATAGACTGTAGAGCTTATTGACTAGTGGAGTGCAAATGTGCGTCCATTAATGTTGAATACAAAAAAAGAAAACTGAAAACTAGAAAGTTGACTGCTTGATGTGGTCAATGGTCACCGTAATTATGAAAATATTAGTTTTACCACCTGGTTTTTGTGGTGTCATATTCTTTTTTTAATTTTGTTCCGGGATTGGGATTCAAAGAAAAAATTATCGTTTGTTGATAGTCGTGTAGAGTTTGACGAAGTTTTCCAATTGTTTATCAGTTCAATTAAGGTGCTTGACATTTGCGGACATGTGAATGAGGAAATTCTATCTCAAGCAATCAGTGATGTGCTCGTGGACGGTGTCCCATTAGAAGTGGTGTGTTTGTGTTTTAATTGTAATTGCCTAATTAAAAGTTCTTTCTTGAATTTGATTAAATATTATGTGCTTTGATAGTTATAGAAGTACATTCTTCAATGAATCTGTTTGGAGATTTAAAATATATAAATTAAATTATATTCCTAAAGAGATGAAGCAGATGAAGAACGTCTAGAACGTCTATTGTATTGAATATCTTGTCATTATTAACTTTCCAACAACAATCTTTTCTTAGAAAATGTGTTGGACAAAAAAATGAATAAAAGAAAAGTATGCCAGTAGTAGTACTCTATTAATCAACGTCATCTAATACATAGGAAGACAAACTCGTAAGGTTCAGCTTCCATTTTCAGTTGGCAGCTCGGTTGGGATATTCGGAATTTTACATGCGGAACTTCGTCCGAGCAACCGTCGTCCATATTCGCCAGATGTGTCCAAGATTGCTGGAAGATTTATCAGAGTGATGGCTTACAAATTCGCGATAATTTAGTCTTTATTTTCTTACATTTGACGAAAAAATCTGTTAATAGAAATTTGCATATGGAAGGTTGTCAGCGCTCTACTTTCTTTTCTATCTTTCTTCCTCGATAAATTATTATATTACTGCCTGTTGTAATCAAGTATTTTTTCGTAAACTACAATTGTTTACGAGAAGGCTCCTTTATTCTAAATGTGATGTAGCAGTGTTGTATGTGACACCCACTCTTTTTGCATTAGCAACAGAAGGAGAACTTTTACAGCAATGATTTATGTAATGAAGAACTCGATGAAGAGAAAAACCATGAAAGTTATTTTAAAAATATCTTATGTTGGCAAAAAACCTCCTAGTATATCGTGAAAAGAAAGCCAATTCCAAAAGCTTTGTAACTGTATGGAACGTTGTCTATAGCAAAGAATATATCTACAAGCTAGGAGTGTCTTGATATTTACAAAAGTGAGAGGTGGTGATAAGAAGTGCTGAATCGTTGCGAGAAATCATACACAAGTTCAATTTCATCTTTTGGAAAATCAAATTCCCATTGCCTTTTACCTGATAGATGTTTGTTGTCTCAAGTCATTATACAGTCTTGACTGATGCTTAATCATTTTACGATATGAATGCGATGGCGGCAGTGTATGCAGCTTCTTGCGACAATTAGTATGCACCCAAGCTTCATTCCAAATTTCTCAGATTCGGATTTCCGAACTGTGGAAAATATCGGAATAAATTTCAACCGTTGATTTAATTATATGATCATGTATAACATTTAATATTTGGTTTATGCATATTCAAAAGGACTGATGAGAAATGGAACATCCATTCATTATTCTCAATCAGCTCTAAGCATTCATTGTTTCCGCTCGTTTATGAAACTGAGATGGTGCAAAGCTAGCAGTACAACGACATCTTCTAGCACAATTGACTTCATCGTGAGATGATCTAACTGTGAGATGACTTCATCATCGTAATGACCATCTTTGGCTGGGTTCGGCAATGCCTTGCGGTGATCAACTGCTGTTACATCTCTGCTTTTTAGCATTACAGAAGGTTTTGGATTAAAGACGTTGGATTTAATTATATTGAAAAGTTTTTTTTTTGCATACGGAGAAAAATTTACTTCACTTCCGCTTTTAAATAGGAACTACTCTTGAAAAATTCTAAAAAGTTATCTTGCATAGATAACTACAATTGGATATAAATTTGAATTCAATAAGAGCAAATAAAATTGCTATTGAACATTCTTGAGAGCAGCGGAAATCTTAGTGGCAGATAGTTTGATCGTTGTATTTATCTGACTTTAATGATTGCAAACCGACTGCACCTTACACGTGCATAACCATTGAGATTATTACGATGAAGGTGAACTCTCCAGTCTTTGCTTAGGATAAGTACTCGGAATGGTTTCCAAAGTATTGATGAGTCGCTATTACGTGTATTTTTGTCTCTCGTTTACAGAAGCTTGAACGAAACTATCAAGGACAAAGTCTTTTCAGCTTGACTATGATTAAGGCCATCAACATTTGCATGCCGGAAAAAAGGAGAAAGTCATGGAATTAAAAGCTTGAGCGTGAGGTTGGGTGAGGAAAAATGATTGAGCACATGATTTTGTAAGTGCACCAATTACAACGCCGTGGAAGACGTGTGATTCAGATGAAGGCAAAAATGATTTGCGATTTCAGATAACTGATAAATCTTTGGATATTTCTGTTTGCTCACTTAAAAACCACAACTACTCGAATTTCACTAATGGTCATAATTATTCCTGCTATGAATTTCATCAACGTTCATTTTATTATTTCATTAAGCAATTTAAGCGTTTACAAGCAATTATCGCATCTTCCCAAATCATTTCAAAATGTGACGAAAATGAAGGAAAACGTTCAGTTAACTGAATTTTATGTTAAAATTCGCACTCAGTCATCTTGGCCTTTTCATGTCAACTTCTAGCGCGGATTTTCAACTCTAATTGTTTCCGATATTATTAGCGTTCGGAAGAAAAGATTAAACTCTAAGTGAACTTGGTTCGTTAATAGCATCTTCAATATTTGCAATCGCATAATCGCTAAAAATAAAAAAACATCTTCAACAGAATCATAGGCTTGAAGAAACTTTTTCGTTGTTGTGTTGTATTCTGATATAGTTGTAATTGAAGATGAATGACTTTAGTTTGAGAATGATGAAGAAAATTCACTACATCTGAGGAAGCGATTGGTCGCTGGTTCGACCCTTGCAACACTCAACCGCCATTTTGAGACGTTTCTCAATATTCTGTAGAACAATAATAAATCTAATCAGCTGTCGCTATCGATTTTCTAAGGAACTGTGTTTTCTGCTAGAAAATTTCATTATGTACAAGGAAATGCCAAGGAATATGATAATTCTTGAGTTTTTGTCTCTGCAATGCAACAATTCAACAAATTCTACCTCATCATTAAGTTCAAAATCCCTTTCCCACCTTCGTTTTGTTTTTAGGCAAAAAGAAAGAATTCAAAGTTTTCAACTACAGCTAGCTCTGAAAATTTTCTAAATTTGCTGATTGTAACTATCTAGCATGACTTCAACTATGCTGATCGTATTGAACTCGTGACAAATCCGTAACGACCTGATCTCCTGTGGGCTCTCATATATTAAATTTTAATAAAGGGCAATTACGGTAGAATATAATAAGCAATGACGTGCATTACTTATTATGTATAATTTTAAATTCTAATCACGTCAATTAAACAAAATTTCAATAGTAGAAAAAATTATATACAGAAAAACGAATAAACACATCGAGAGTTTTGAGTTATTGAAAAATTGCAGTGATATTTATGAATGTTTTGCAGCTACAAAAATTGATTAGCGTCCTCAGTGCTCTGATTTTCCTTTGTCTATAGAAATTAAGGTTAACGAAAAAAATAAGGGAGAAGAGCACAGGACGAACCTCATCTGCTTTTACGTGTAATTTTTTGCTGTGGGAATTACAATCTGTGTGATTCGCCAATTGTACGAACGGATTGTTATTTTATAAATCAAATTGTTAGAACAATTATTGCTTCCCAATATAATTGTGAAACTTGGACCAATCATTATACGTTGATGCTAACAGTTGTAAGCCAATCAATCAATTTTCAATTGTGAATTAAATGTTAAAATAAGGAGTTTGGTGATTATCAATCTCTACGAGATGTGCTAACGGAGATATTGAAAAGGTGACTTAATGCGATTCTGCTCTGCACAATGGCTTGAGGCGGGCAATCCACGAAGTCAGCGATGGCTACCTTCTCACATTTCCTTGGTTCCAATATACCAACTTCTGAGAGATAGTGAACTTTGTAAGTTTGGATGAAGTTAACGGCCTACTTACACTAATTTGCAAATGCTTATCACTGTCGTATTCTGCCACTCTTCTACGATCTATCTCTCTCTCTTTCTCACTCTCTATCATAAATACACCATTAATAATATGGGTGGATTTATAAACATGTTGCATTCCGGATTCCGATTAAATCTCAAGAATAGCACTGATACGATTTCTAGAAAATGGTGGCGCTCTGCTTTTTTTTGATAATGCTTAAAAATTGTCTTTTTTTCGCATTGAATGGTAAGATAAAATTACTAGCTCTAAATAATACGGTGAAGTGCTCATCTTGGATGACGAAAAAAATTCTTATAAACTTTTATGTCTGAGCATCCTTTGTTGTAGAAAAGATTGAAACTTTTTTTAATAAGAACTGGTGTAAAAAAATTGTTTTGCTTGACTAATTGAACCACAATTATTTAAATGTTATCTTTATTACGGATATCACAGAAAGCTCCCATGGGGGAGGACAGATGTAAAAGCTGAAGAGCATGAAAGCAAATGTTTTTTCTAATATCTTAACATGCTAATTACAAATGTATTACAATATAGTGTTTTGCAAGCAGTTGTCGATATGAGAAGAAGAAGAAATCTGCGTTCGATCCTGATTGAACATCAGCAGAATTGAAATCACTCCGTTGCCACCAAAACATGTTCTACAGCAAATGGAAATCATCTATATAGTACTGTAGCAATGAAACTATTGTTTTATAGTGTCTTTATATATTTTATATCAACTATGATAGGTTATAATGGTGTTCGTACATAATGATGATAATGATTATATTATGTGCTGTTCGTATGTTCAGATTATGTTCGTACATAATGATACATAATCATACACATACATCCATAATGATGCTGAGTAAATTGCGAAACTCGGGACCTCAAACGGGACGTTTTATATTTAACAGATTTAATACGTGTTGTGAAAGTTACAACTGCAAATTGAATTTATACAATATTTAATTGAAAAAAAAAACAGTACATCATCTGCGTAAGTTTGAAGAGATCCGTTGCAATAGAAAAGTGACAAATATTTTTAATAGTCAAGAAAAATATGCTTCAAGCGTCTCAGTACTCGTATAGTTTTATAATCATTTGATATCAATTGCCACAAACATGACTGCTTGTTACAATGATTGTAAATTTAGTAAATCAAAAGAAACTGGTCCCTTTCATGGGTCTATGGCAATTGATATCAAATTAGTTTTTAAGAAAATCTATCGTCATCGTAACCAATCTACAGTATTTACGGCCTTATTATTTTTGTCAATGTTTACAGAAAAACCCTAAACAGTCTTTGCCTCCAGCTTGTGATGCTTCAGCTTCATAAACTAATTGACGTGAGATTAACATTTCTCAAAGAAGAAACATTGCAGCCTAGAATTATCTATTAATAGCAGATTATCATTGTTCTAGATGTAGAAGTTGAAAAGTGTTTTACCAGTTCTATCCAATTAGCTTATCTTTTCAAGGCGCTCAGCACTAGCCAGAGAGACTTTCTACTTCTTTTTACAGAGGTTCCCATCTTGTAGCCTCATTTTCATTCTAATCAATAAAGTATTCATATTCCCGAGTAATTAGGTTATTCTGATCACTGAGATTTGACGACTACGTGGTAGAAGCGTTTGTTTTAGACTAAAATATGTCACAGACGTACTGAATAAATAGCATCCTTCTATTAATGAAGATTGGAAGCAGGAAGAGTAGCGTTGAAGCGCACCTCCTGCACTACTTCAAGTTCATTAATGAATGTTTCCTCATCAGACAATAACAACTAAAGCTTATGTTTTCTTTAATGTTGAAGTCATTACATCTCATTATATTTGAAAATAAAGAACGCAAAACGCAGCTTTGCTTTAGTTTTAATCAAAAACAAAAAAAAAGCGAAACATGCAGTAACGATGAAACTTTTGAGTAAACTGTGGGATTGTTAACAATCCTCAATAGAGTCAATTCTAGCAATCAAATGGCCAAACTGCGAGTCTGCGAGCTTCACCATCACGACAGCAAAAGCAAAAGTGCTTCATTAAACTGCATACACTTTTCAGTAGATACGATAGTACTGTTAGAGAGAGAATTAACGGTCAGAAGAAATTTAGAAGCATGATTTTATGACTGTTAACCCTGCTGATTGAATTCAGTTGGTAGAATAAAATTTCGACCTCTTCGCACTATAAATGTCAAAGCGGATATTCGTTCTACACAACTTCATTTTTTTCAAGAAGGATGACTTCAAAGATGCTATCTGTTACAAGATGAGAATTTCTGCATTGTCAGTGAAGACAAATTGGATAAGTTTTCTAATTTATTTTTATTCATAATTGACTGTTGGTATTTTACTGTTAAACAAGCTATCTTCTTGACCGTTATGATGAGGCTCACAGAATATAGGGTGTTATTAATTGAAGTGAACTAAGCGGATTTAGCACCGCCTCCTAGCCATATAAAGCTGCCGCTGCCGAACAAGTTTTAAATCACACCACAACGTTTATGTTCGGTAAGATGATGAGGTCGATTCTAATGCTTCTGTCACTAACCTTTACCCTAGTTCATTCTTTGTACTATAATGGTCCTGTGGTAAAAAGTCCATTGGATGAAGATCTTGCTTACAACAATGAAATCTCTATGAGTATAAAACAACATCAACCTCAATCAGTGCATACTAGAGACAGACGTGCAAGATTGTGTGGTAAGAAGATCATTGAGCAGTTATTGATTCTATGCGACTCTTGTATTCTTCCTGTTGGATCAGAGATCGCAAAACGCTCGATATACGAAGGTTGGTTGATCTCTTACTATTTTTCCTATTGGGTGAAACACTTAATAATGAGAAGAAACTAACTGATCACTTCTGTGAGGCATATGACTCTTTCAGAAAGAATAATAATTATGATATCACTTGAATTACGTCGTAGTTTATGATATTACTAGAGTCACTAATTCGTATAATGTAATTTTTAATGGGAAGACGTTGACTATAAAATGCAGACCATATAGGTTTATTTAAGTAAAAATCTTCATATTTCAGAAAATCTTACGGAAGCAGTTCACCGACTGATGAAACGTGAGCTTTCGATCGCAACAAAATGCTGTGCTGGTCAGTGCAAGCTGTCTGAATTGGAGAAGTTGTGCTGTAAAAAGGGTTAAGTCGAGCTAAATGGTTCATAGAATGGATTGACTTCAATAGATGATGTTTAAAGCGTGTGATTTTCTTAATCTTTGGAGCTGGTTCGCAGACAAATCTATGCTGTTTACTGGTCGGCATTATTCTTTATTCCTTTGTTGATTTTTTAGCCAAATATGAATTTATGTTGATGATTTTGATCATTAGAATTGATAGGCAATAACGTATATGTCACTTCTTTCATATCAGCTCTTTCGGCTAGAAAGTAAAGTGATTTGGTGTCGATAGATTCATCATCAAATGTGTCTGTTCTATTGTACAAATTCTAGGTTAAGATTTACTTGATAGTTCTGGTATTGTATATCATTTACGGGTATAACGAATTTCTTACAAAAGGAACCTAATCTACACCGTGAAAACCTTAACGTTAATCGTAGAACAAGAAAGATCTGTTTGACCAATTAAACGGGATAATCTATAGTTTACTCTATTTAGGTTTCCACATATTTGTTTAGAGGACAGAAAATTCAGTTCTCAATTTTGTCATTTGCTTTCGTTAGAATAAAGTGTAGTACTAATATTCAGTTTGCACGTTAACGAAAGTTGTTAAGTCAGTTCGAGACTCTGTGAAAGACACATCGGAATTCTTGTCTAGTTTGACCCCATTGAACAAGCTGAGAGAAAAAATCATGTCTACTTGTTTTTAAGGTCATATTGATGTCCATCAAAGAATACTTATTGTAATCACTAATGTAAATTTTCCAGGTAGAATGAGCAGCAAAGTTTTTTTAAGAGCGCTTCTACGATAGAGCTTTATTAAGGCATTTATTTTCTTTTCTTGTACAGTAGGTATGAAATACAGACAAGACGAGAATGAATATGATGTGTTAAATGTATAAACATCTAAGTTTATTAAGCATCTTCATAGCTCCTCGTGTGACTGCTAAACTTATGCAAATTTCATGTCCAATTGTTCACTTTCCAGCGTCCCTCTTTATAAATTGGCTATAATTTCAATTCTAATTAATACGATACATCATTATATCTTTCAAACGCTAACTTTATAATGATGAATTGTTCGATGCTTTTCACAAAGCTCCTCTTCTGTTCCACATAGACTGTTTGACCATCTAGTTTGCATAAATCAGCGTTCCAAGTGAATATTATGCAATGCCTTGATTTTCTAAAGTATTTTGAGCTTTTCTAGGTATCAAATACTACGAAAATTTTGACGAATACTCAGTTTTTGTTCCAAAGGTTTGTTATGTCTGTGACTTTTAGAATACGAACCCATACTAAATTATGACATCATGTCCTGCATTGTAGAAGTTCTTTCAAATTACTGCAAAAAAATATGAATAAAGTTTAATTTAATACTACCAAAGCCAGTTAGTGAACTCTGATCCACGGAGAATTACTAACAATCATATACTTCTACAATAGACTCTTTAATTATTATCATTATTGGAAGTGTGTACTGAATAAATCACACAGTGGCATTTCCTTAGATGTAAACACGGTGTATTCCTTGAAAGCTTCAATTTTCTTCTATGCATTTCAAGTTGTAGGTTGCTCATTCAAGGATGTCTATGATCCGTAAATTCCATAGAGATTCATAAGTGCACACCTAACTGAAATATATATATATATATATATATATATA
>KN716173.1:351523-373008 GCA_000816705.1 Dictyocaulus viviparus
GGGGGGGGGGGGGGGGGGGGGGGGGGGGTATTAGTTTTCCGACAAATCGCACAGTAGTAAATAAATCAAAGTCATTTATTGGTATCACTGGCGATTTGCACAATCTACTGTAAGGCATTTTTTACTAATACATTTGTGTACATTTACACTTACGTCTATTATTTAAAAGTATTAAATGAAGTGGTGTTAGTAATTCAGTTGGATGGAGCATATGAGAGAGCATTTATCAACCAGCACGGTTACATCAATTAAAATAGGATGCTTCTATGCAGAGGAACAGCTACCTATATATGAATGAGGAGATGGGAACGTGCAAGGTAGTGGGTAATCAATAATTATAACATAACTAGAAATAGTGTAAATAAAAGGTCTCATAGCCAAGAGTGAAGCTGATTACAACTTATCGAAACCATTTGAATTAGAGTTAATCACGAGGGTAACAAACAAAAATTTCAATGACAACAACACGCGTCATCCATTAATTAACGAAATTGCAGCTGATTTAATTGATGATTTTCAAGACATTTAAATAAAGTGCTCAGATATTAGATAAATTAATTACATAGAAATATTTTTCTCATAAAAATCAGATTCATGTAAAGAAAAATGCCAGATTTAATTTAATGGTCATGTAGAATATCGGCCGCATTAGAAGATATCTCGTAGCAAATAGGAGCATGAGTTGTTCATGAGGTAGTAACATAACAGCTGAGGTAGTAATGCCGGTACGTTCTAAGGTGTCTGCGTTTGGAAAGAATCTTTTGTCATATGTTAATGCTCTTCATAGTGAACCATTTGATTTACAAATAAATGTGTTTTTAGAGGGTAACATTGAGTGTTTTTATAAAGCAACAGTGGTATTAGTGTTGACAAAGTTCATTTTCGAAAAGCAAATTGAAATTCTGAATAGTACGATATGCCGTCAACGGACGCTTTCATGCTTGTTTTTCTATTAATAAACAATTTGTTGATGTACGAGTTTAACGGAGATCTATGAAACAACGAGTAATTCTCCATTCAAAACTAACTAACACGTCCCTATTATTAATATTATTATTATGAATAGTTTCTATGATTTGTTTTCGAAGTAAACAACAAATTCACATCAATAACCAAATAATAAGCTGAGTAAGAGTTTGCTCTTCTCTTTTCTTTCTATTCCAATAGCATAAATTTTCCATCATCGCATCAAATGAAAAGCTTAGACTATGAAGAAATTAAAATTTCTAGAAGGCATATGAGTATATGAAAAATTTGGTGTGGTTTCTCACGGCGTCAAATTTTACATAGTTATTTAGTGAAAATTCCATGTCAATCGTAAAAGTCATTTCTTTTTCCGAAAGATGAAAAGATGATTTGCTTATTTCGCATAATGAGTAGCATGAAATTCTGTAAAGCTTGTCAACTATGAAATTCACTTCATTTTAACATCGACATAAACTTTTGAATCTTTTTTTTTTCAAATCTAGCAACATTTGAAGATTTGATATCTCTGGAGGCCATTGGATATGCGAAACACACTAAAATGCTAACGGCAATGACTACAAGGATTTTTTTTTCCAAATGACGTAGTCACCTAAGTCAAATTAGTAGTTGAATTTGATCTTAATCGATTTTAAAAACGACTTATTGAGTGTGGGAAAGCAATAGCTAGCTGCTGTTCGTGATTGGTCTGCTACACACAGTTCTGTTGTGTTTTTTTCTCTTCAGATTTTTTCATTGGGACGGTTTGGTATAACATTTGTTTATTGATTTCCTTTGATTTTCAGGCAAATGCGGCTTACTTGTATCAAATACAGAAAGTGATGAATTTATTTTGGCAAACTGTAAGATACATGGTCAATAGACATAAATCTTTAATTTTTATCTGATATGTTTCGAGTTCAATTATAAAATATATGAAGGTTTTAACGTTAGGTCTCAGAGCAATTTATAACTTTGATCGTTCTTTGGTCTTCTATCGAAACTTCATATTTAAGCAGTAAACAAATCAAGCAAACAAACGAAACATCACGGGTGCAAAGCCAATTCTGTTCTCATACACGGAGTGGATGTAATAAACGTTCCTCATTCTGGCTATGATCATCTCGAAACATATTGAAATTCATTTCAGTTTCCAGTGTCATGCACTCAAAAAAAAAACACAAATTTCTTAGAAAAAACGGATACGTACAACTTCAAAAAAATTATCGCTCATGCTATCGTTAAAAACCTACACCTTCAACTTCGATGATTATTAGGTTCGGAAACGGCTGTCGTTATCGAAGGCCAATTGATAATTAATAATGAGAAAAGGAAAAACGAGCACAGCTGTGAATGAACAACAGAACAAAAAATATCGAATTAAAAAAATACTAACCTATAATTTCTTTTTCGATGTTATAACAACCTCATGTATCTTCATAGAGAGAAAAGACTGATAATTTTGCTCGTTCTGACTGATGAAGGAGACGAAATTCTCGTACAGTTACAGTAATGATGAGTATGGAGTGCTACACTGTGCAGCTCGAATCCTGTTCGAATTCGCCCCAGTTAGAGATCGAAGCATTTCCAATGTTGGCGATACGATAGGGTAAATGCGAATTCCTTCAAAATAGATTTTACCAGAATATTTTGTGTTGCTTTGAGTTCATTAGATTATCGCGCTGATTGGGAAATAGCGTGAGGTATAAATTTTATACTATAAAATACAATGATGCCGGCCGATTAAAGTCAACATGATATTCGAAACCATAGATTTCGTCGTTCTCATTGAATCTTATAGCTCACATGATAATTAAATTATATTTCTCATTTCCAGACTTTACTCAATTCAATACCTTTCTTCCATCCTGAATAATTCATTTGAAATTTCATATGAAGTCTCATGTAATCTTTTGATTGGTGGGGATCAGATGTCTTTACTTCTTATTCAACTTTTTCAACACACCTCTATTCCATTCTTCTTATTAGTTCAGAACGTAAGGAAAGCCTTCACCGCATGCAAACATTTTCATTCGAAACAGATTTTTCATTTTTAGATATGATGAGCTTAATATTGAAGCGTCGTCCATCTACCTTCTCAATCGTGCGTTCTTTGTTCAATAAATGCCGCTCTGATAAAGCAATATTATTTTTCAAACATATGCGGTGTTTACGACGACAAAGATAGACACTAATGAAGGCGTTGAAATGAGGGCAATTCATCCTGAATCGCTAACAATGTCGTTCTACATGAGCTCTGAAAACTCTTGAAACGCTCATATTTCATCCGTTTCCAACATCTATCAGCATGTCATCAGTTGAAGTAACAATGATATTCATTTATTACGATTTGGCTAGTTTTTTTAACCATGCACATTTAATTCACGATCAAATGTATATATTTTCATCTAAGAGAACACTGTCACTTTGGCCCTTATACAGACAGTAATTACAATTTTGACAGATTGAAATGCAAATTTCAAGACTTGATTGTCATTAGAATATTGATTATTCACAAACTGCATTACCTGATAATCCGAGTCTATATGAAGCTATCCCTAAAACTGACGAAGTAGAATTTTACATGATTAGGCAGAATAAGGCTAATCAAGAGTAATCAGTTTCCATAGACATAACAAATTCTGAGTTTGCACCTTTTCCATGTTTATTGAGGATTACAAGAAATGAATATGCATTTATCAAAACTGGTAAGTGGAAATTTCCATGCGATACTAGGAATCGGCTCTCATATATTCCGTCTTAATTAAGTAAAACTTTACTTGGTTACTCGGATGTCTCTTCTTAACGCATAGGGCAAACTACAGCAATTTTCCATTCGTATGCTTCTCGCACGACTATCGTTCATGGTGATGGCTTGTTGCGTACTTGGTGGCAGTGTCTCGACGGAGTTTTGCTACTGTAGCTTTATTTACATAGATTCGTAAAAAAGCCTTGTTGAGGCGTTCTCATAGTCTTTGTGAATCAGAAGGATGTGCCAACTTGTGACTTGATCTCATCAAGAAACTGGCGACTTTTGACAAGTTTGTTTGGACATGTTTCAATGTTAAAATTTAAATCTTAGAAACAACTTCCAACCATGTTGTGGCGACAAATCTTTCAGGAGGCGGGAAAACTTTGCAGAAAATTGTTTCAATTGCGAAGTCCTTTATGACAGTTCTTCAGGTGAGGTTATTTTTTTATCGATTTTTTTTTCAGCTGAAATCTTTATAAATCATTCTGCAGCTATAGTCTACGGTCATGCTAAGCCACTTGCTGTTGTGTTAAGCAAGAATCCTTATTAGGTTTTGAGTATTTATTTAAATGCCTCGACAATAAGTTCTATTCTAATTGACTGGAAGACTGAAGCATTGTCAGTACAATCAAATTTCTATTTAGTTTCTACTACCAGTTTTAATATTTTCGGTAGCTATACTTTCACTATACAAAGCAATAAATTGTTAGAAAACCATCAACTCCATTAAATTAAATATCTAAATTGCTCGATACTTTATCTATGCAAGAAAGCCGATCAAGTTGAATAGTTTCGAAAGACTGATTACAATAATGCCTTTATAACAACGGTATTAAAAATAAGATATGACGAGATAATCTCCAGCGTTGGTCAATGCCTGATGCGGAATGTGCCTATGCCTTCGTGTTCAGCAGTATTATTGTGGAGGTGATTGAATGCCAGCCTGGTCTATACAGTGACGAGAAAAACTACTATTTACAAAATCAGTGCTGTTTATCTAATCCAAATTTTTTATGATACAAATTTACCGAGCCCGCAAGGACGTAGGGCTGGCTTCCTGGCATGTGTCTCGCGGAAAACCTGTGCAGGCATACCTCAGGAATTCAGGCAACTATAGCCAACTAGCAAAACTTGGGTGTCACCGCAAGTTGGGCTCTGCTGTCTTTGACGTAAAGCGATAAGACAACCAGTAAGAGACGATCAAATCTCATGGGAAACGTGTCATCAATGCAACTTGATCTAGTGAACATGCTCACGATGCGGCATGAAGCCTTTTTACCACTTTGTACACACATTGGTTTTTTGAACGCAGACTTTTGTGCTCTTCTAGATACTATAGGACGCATCTAATTCCACGTAATAGCTTTACAGGAGACGAAAAACAGAATAATTGAAATAAGACAATGAAACTAAGGAAAACTTGTTATTTGTGAAGGAAAGATTCCTATACGAATTGTAGCTCATGTCGGTGTTGTCGTACACCCATTCACTGTCCATCTCATTCCATCTCTCAGAGATAAGAAGCATTTTAATATCAATTGGAAAAATTTATCTAAAGTATAAACTTCTTCTATGACTTCGTTGTTGGGGACTTGAATGTGAGAATGGGAACGATAAATAAAAAACTACAAAATACGAACGATAAGAATGAAAAATGAATTGAAAAGGGACAACGTGTTGCGGCACTCGTCTCCACAGTATGTCACTTCCATGAAAACTCATTCTTTGCTGAGAAGGAACATTACCGATGGCCAAAAGAAGAAGTACCCAAACAGATCGACCAGGCAGAGATCAATCATATTCTTACGAATAGAAGATTTTGTGTTCTTAATACGTGAAGAGAATCTGTGATGGCACTTGAAGTAGAAACGAAATTGTTCTCGATGGAAATCTTTTTAGAAAATCTTTTTCATACATGACTGGCAGAAAAGGGAGAGCCGACTGGAAACTACGAGTTACTTGTGAAAGGACGGCAAAAATATGCTGAATATGCTTTAGTGCCCTAATTAAGGAGATCGTAATGCACTTATATGACAACCAAGGAAATGCTCAGAACGAAGAGTTGGCTGATGCTATATCTCAATTGACATTAATTATTAGAAAAAGTCTTTGAGTCTCAGAGAAATGAGCAGTCTTTTCATGGGTACAGATGTCAGGTCGATCGGTACCAAACCAACCATAGGAGAACCACTTCAATTAGTCACAAGCAACTAGTTGGTCTGAGATTTCACTCAAACTCCAATGCTATTGCAACAACAGATTACTCTGGTATACATGCTTCAAATGATATTCATGATATTTTTGATACTATTTGTTATCAAGGTCACATCGATGTTTTTACATCACTCCTACGTATTAAAAATTGAAATATCTTCATTCTTCAACATTCATGGAACCTATTATGGTAAGTCTTTTTTGAGCAATATTACTTGTGTCCAGTGTACACATCCTACGTAGCAATACTTTATAATTCTTCTTCAATTCTCTTGTGAACCACCAGTCTATATAGTGAGGACAACCTTCATCGCATATCATTCATATCACTCTGGTTGGATAAACATTCAGAAGAGTGATTCACTGAGATATATACTCTCTTCTCTCATTGGACACTTTGTCTTATTGTCTGTATAACCCTACATCTTTCTTATGATCTCTTATATTGATTTCCTATATTTTAAAAAATATATCTGTCCACATTTGAGGTATATCACCCAACTTTGCAATAAATCATACGGATACCGAACTTAAGCAAACATAACGTGGATCGCCTGGATAGTCAGTTTCCCGTTGATCAACTAGAGAGTTCGTCGGACACCTGTAAAACTTCTCCGTATCGCGCGCGAGGTTAGTTGAATGAGTTTTTTTTTCGTTGTAAGAATACGCTTCATGATCCTTTTCTAGGGCCAATGTGAAGAGCTATTACTAGTCAAATGGTGGTCTTCATGCAGTGTATTTGATGTCCCATAGGATCCAATCATCTACGGCTTGTGTCCATCGGTCATCATTTATACGCATCACGTGTCCGATCCATCTAATCTTCGGAAGCTTGGCGTTCACGGCTGCATCTCTGATCGTGGATCGTTGACGTACAATTTCGTATTCCACCTTTCATTTGTATGATACGAGAAGTGCCAAGCATCACCCATTTAATGAATGTTGTATTGCGTTCAGTGATCTTTCGTCCTGTTTTCGTAATGTACAAGTTTTCAGGTATACGTTAAAACAGGAAGAATCGTTCTATCAATAAAATGTGCTGGGAATTTTGTATTCTTTGTTATTTTCACTACATCCTCCATGCTCTTGTGAGTTCGCAAAACCGCTTATTCCTCTCTGCTAAGCTCTGATGCTATGACTTAGATCCACATAGCTTAAGCACTCTGAAATGTTTTTCCCATTGAGCGTAAATGATGCGTCAGAAACCTATCCATTTTCAAAACATTTTTTAAGTTTGACGACAATGAGAATTCTTTTCTTTTCTTGATGATAAGGGTAGTTTCTTATATTCTTGTGTTACTTCTATTAGGTTTATCAGTTCTTCATAATACATCGTCTTCTTTAAGTCAAATTTAAGGCCAATTCTTCCACAAGTACTATCGAATTTGACTAACATTTGTTTCGCTTGCTCGATGTTTGGTGTAATCAATACGATATCAACAACGAAACAGAGATGATGAGATCACGACCGTCAGTTCCCACTCGCACATCGTTCCATTCTAATTTTCGCACGATATTCTTAGGAGTAGCTGTGAATAGTAATGGCGAATTAAATATTGCCTTGCCAAATTCATCTTTTAACTTTGATAGCGATGCCTTTTTTGAGTGGATTATTTTTAATAGTGAAATCATTGCATAACTCAAGCATAATCTTAAAATTAATCTTATAGTGGAAGCTTGTGAACATTTAACGCTTACGTGACCATTTCTCACTCTACTGAATTGGAAGCTTTTTTAGGACTGATAAAAGTGAGACAGCAAATCTTATAGCTTTTCTTATATGAAAGCTTTCTCCATGAAACTTTTAGGAGTCTTGTGATTGTGTAAATATTATCCATCGTGCTGAACTGTTTTCTAAACGCTGTTTGCTCACGCGGTTGTCCAATATTTTGCCAATCCGGTTTAAGATGACTTGTGTGAAAAGTTCATAAACAACGGACAACAGACAGATTGGGCTTTAATTGCCAATGTCATCAACGTCTCATGAGTTTTTCGTTAATTTTCTGAAATAGTGTTCGAAAGTGAAAAAGCGTGTGAAAAGTCGAGCCAGTGTTTTAATGAAAACTGACGGTAGGTTCATGAGACGTTCTGGTCTAATCCTGTTTGTTCCGGGAGTTGTACGACTTCTTACCGACAAAATAACATGCGATTTCGGAAGGGAAGAAGTCTAAGACAACATAATAGTGTTTCCTCCTTTGACATGGAACTATAAGAATGAGGCTATCGAAGAGGTTCGAGTTGACCGTAGATGATTTTCTCTATTGCTATTCTAGAACAGGTGTTTCATCCTGGCATCAGTGAGTAATCATCTTATTCTTGTAATATTTGAAACATCGGCGGGCGTTGCTAATGCTGGGATGGCTGCTTCATTCATATCTTCTGCTCTTCTTTCATTCCTTTGTAGCGTTTCGCAAGTTCGGACGTTAATAGGTAATTGCCTGCGGCTTTAGCTGGTCCATGTTGATGTATGAACTCAACAGTTCTCAAAGATAAGCGTCTCTTACTAATAATCGAACTCTCAGCGTTTTTTGCGCTATCGTGAAGGGTCCCAATTAGGCGGTTATATTTCCCGTCGTTGTTGTAAATGACGTAGTTTTGGGATTTGTTTTTGTAGAAATGCAGATTTTTCTCCTTTGTCCGTAAAGAAAAATTTGGAGCGAAAGAGCCGGTGGTCGGATCTCGATAAAATTTTGGGACAACTTCAACGTATATTAAGCAAAAACTTCTATTTACTATGACGTGGTTCATTTCGTTATGGAGAACAAAGGAAATTCTTGAAACAAAAGGTCTCCAAAAATTTCTGCGCGATTGTTTTTGTTTCATGTGCAAGGATTCTAAGTTTTATCTCGAAATCAGTGCCTTTATATTTCTCAAATATATGTGGGCCTAGTGGGTTGTTTACGTTGGGCTTTATTTTCCATCTAGGTGCTTTTTTATTTTAATACATAGAGAACGGCTCGTTTTAGCATTTTTTCAATATATTCCTCAACGCAAACTTTGTATGGGACTAGGTATACTCCACCTGACCAATGTTCTACCGCTGGGACATTTGCGAATTGTTTCGTCATACATGTGCAATCATACACACGGTTGCGATTTCACTGGTGTTTTAAATAAGGTGGGGAATTTTTAAAGATTGTTACCCTTCGCTAATTTTGGCCTTTCGAAGCATCGCTAAAGAGTCATTGTTTGTCAGATTTGTCATTATTTTGTCAGATTTAAAGGGTATGATAAACTGGATTCTGCTTTCACTACAGTTTTCGTCCACTGGCTTATCCTTGTAGGTTTCGTGGTTTATTTAGAGGCCGTGACACTTTTTCTCTCCATCTAGATAAAACGATTGATGCTGCAAAGTGAGGTTTTGACGGATCCCTCATGATTGATCGAACACGGCTATGCTGTACGAGTGATTATTTTCCCAAGATTTCCACTGTGACCGTATAAGTAGGACCTCGCACTGCACGGTACCATTTGCTCAATAACAAGCAGAAAACTGGGCGTTCACGAAGAACAACTCAGGACGTTGATCACATCTGTGCGAGTTTGTGCGAATACGACTCCTAGCTGCCCTTCTCAGATAACGCTAGATTTCATACTGGTGAATCTACTTGGTAAATTTTAAAGGTCCTCTACTGGGCTGCGGCACCACATCCACTGACATTGCTCCGTTTGATTATCATTTCTCTCTTGATTATCATCATTTTCTCATAAAACAGTATTTAATCACTACAACCAAATTATAAGTGTTTTTACCGACTTTTTAAATAATCTGACTGATTTTTTCGTCAAACATGTGGATGGCTATCACTGATCATGACCCAGATTGTATTGTCAGTTAATTGATTTTCTGAAATAAAAACAATTCAATTAGAGGAGTAGAGGTATTGAAGAACTTATGGAATGAACAAGCTGGTAAGACGTAGTAAACGTGCAGGGTTCCAGCCGGAAACTACCCCATACTGCTTTGATTCTTCTAAATTTCTTCTTCATGTTTTCCGCGTTCATCGGACGTCCAAAGTTAATAAAAGAGGTGTTTTCTGTAATCCATCAGTCATCCAGCAATGTCCTCACAGTGAGGTGTCTGTGGGAAAATCATCCACCAGCTTGGCCTCTCTTGCTCAACGCTAGCACAAGAAAGGATGAAACAATTTCAGAGACTGGTGCCGTTTTGGTATTAACTTGTCGCTAATATCAGTCTAATCCAAAATGACCCGCTACAGCCAGTAGTGGTAATTACCTAATGTGATAACCGACTATACCATCCTAGGGCTTCATGAAAATACAAGAGACTACAGCAGAAGAAAATTTGTAGCTTCCTACTTCCTATATCATAAGCGGAGCTCTTCTAGCTGGTACATGAGATAACTTTCAAAGGCGATAATATCTCAGAATAGACAAAAATACACTTTAAACGAACAAAAGTAGCACATACACTTACACAAGGCATTATCAATGTTTGTTGCTCTGTAATTACAACATCAGAATAGTAGTTTCAAACTCAATTACAACATCAGAATAGTAGTTTCAAACTCTAACCTATGTTCACCTCTTAAGACAGCAGGTCGGCTTAAGCTCAATGTAATTACTCTATAAGAAATGAAAACAAGGGATGACGACATGGTCAACTATGTGGTAGAATCTTTCTCATTGATGGACGAGGATTCCTGCTACGAAATCTCCATATAGGTCGCATTTGTCGTACACTGATCTATTTATTTCTTAAACACTCATTTATTACAGAGTCCTATCACCATTTCTGGCTAGCCATCGTCAAACTAAAGCCGATAAGAAAATTTATTAGTTATCCAAAAATTTATAAAAAATGGAACAAGACTTGTGAAATGAAGCCGAGATGGATGGAAGACTTTTACTCCAATGAATCAATGGGAATATTGAATTGCATTGCAGAATAAATCAATACGAGCCGTCTGTACATACTGCCACAAAGACAGTCCCTATACTTCTTATTGCTGAATCTTTTGACCTTTCATTTCATTGGCTAATATTTAATTTCTGTGAATGAATAGTAATAAATGGAAATGGTTGCAGACAGAGCGGGTGGAAGGAGAAACACTACTACTGGCTAGAAATGTTATGTCATCATTGAGAAATTGGGGAGTTTTTCTGCCGAGTCCTCTTTCACTTTGTCTACTGATATAAATGCACACGAAAAAACCTACTTTCATGAGCATGTAAATAAACCTGTACACCTTGCATATTGCGTTTACAAGTACACCTTGAGGGCATATCAATCTCCATCAATATTTCGTCATGAATTAGCGATGTTCATATCTTCAATAGCTACTAACATGCACTTACAATGCTTCCCGAAGAAATTATTATGATTGTTCCATCCTTTACTTTATTGATACAAGGCTAGATTTCATCCTCGTCTAAAATCGTATCATAGCTAAAAATTCATTAACCATCATTGGTTATTGTATTCATTAATGTCTTAATTATCCAAGCTTAAGTTTCTCTGAGGGGGCGCAGTGGCTCAGTGGTAGAGGTGCCTCAGTGACACGCCGGCCGATTCAGTTCGTGGCCACCCCTCAGGCCTACTAAGCCCGCCATCTCTCCGAGGTCGGTAAATTGGGACCAGAGGAGTCTGGGTAAAAAACTTGCAACTGATTTGGTGAGGAGTGGTCAACTCAAGTCATTGTATAGACCAGGCACGCATTCAACCACCTCCACGATATCACGTTGAACATGAGTGTGGGGGCGGATCCCACCACAAGGGAATGATCAACGCCAACAATTGTCTTATTATTATCTTAAGTTTCTCTGCGGCATACAAATAAATCTAAAAGGAACTGCGTAGTAAACTGTAGAGGGCGAGTTCCATTGATATTCAGATATTATTCATTGACCTATTAAGACATCGTCAAAGTGAGTAGTGTATATTTGTGACTCCAGCTTAATACTACTCAATAATTGACGTGAACAAAAATTTGAACAAGTAAATCAGCTCACACAGTTACAACATTTTGAGCTCACCTCGACCTGAATATTTTGAAGAAGCCAAGGTTTCCTTTCGTTTCGGAGCCAGCTATCTAGCAACACCTTCCTATAAGGCCAAAAAAACTGAGTAGTCAACGCTTGTTCTCCGTAGTTAACATTCATTGTAAATGTTCAGTTGAACACTTCCATCAATTTTAGTAGAATTTAATCGAGGTTTGCCCTTTGACGGTTCTGTACATAATGATTGCGACCAAAGGGAAATTCTTTGATCTGAAATCTCCACGCAAGTAATCAAGTTATTCTGGAAAGTAAGCACACTCCACTCTCTGGAAGTCTTGGATTATTAAGCTAGTGGTAGGTTTTGCTTTTTAAATGGTAGTAAACCTAGGTGTAGATATCTACATTACGTAAGTGATTATTTTCATAATAGCACCAATGTTACCGAATGAATATTCTCTTTTGCAAGGTCACTGTGCTCCATTGACATTAGCGCGACGCGTCGCCTCGCGATCTAAACAAGGACAAAGAACTTTGTTTGAAATCCATAATTATTTGGGAATTAAGTGTATGTCAGAAAGGATACTGAGTATAGTGGAGTTTTCTTGAGCAGTTTTACTACGAGGCAAGTTCGTGTTTTTTGACGATATTTTACTTTGGTTCCGTGCAGGTTTTTTCGTTTATTTTTGCAAATTTTTTCTGAAAACGTATTTTTAAGTGGATGAAGTACCGAAATGGCTACAGAAGAAATTGACTTTTGTCGACATCGATTTCCTTTCTGCATTGTTTGGACGCCGCTTCCCGTTCTTACGTCAGTTGTTTATAACTTGTTCAATACCAATTCTTCTAACAGTTAATTTCTATTTCCAGATGGATTTTCCCCATAGTTGGTCATATGGGAATAGCAACTAGTAAAGGAATCATCCGCGATTTCGCTGGTAGCTACTACGTTGCAGTTAGTTGCTGTTATTAATAAGACTAGTAGTTCAATCAGATAAGATCAAAATTTTGAAGTTGTCATTTTTGTATGCTATATTTGCTTCTACAGGAAGATGATATGGGGTTTGGCTGGCCGACTATGTATTGGAGATTATCGCCGGAGTTCGTAGAAGGAGGAGCAGAGGCATATGATAGAGCTATCCAGGAAGCATCCGATGTATATAAAGGTAGAATGGTGAGCATTAAGTGATATATATTTTCTATTATGTCGTTATTCTATTTCTCCAACGCCTTTGTTATCACAAATGGTATATCGTGAAATTTCCAATCGCCACAAATTTGACTTTTTCAGCATAATCTCTGTTGTGACAATTGTCACTCTCATGTAGCACTTGCACTCAATCTAATGCGTTATGAAGGTCATGACAGGTGGAATATGGTGAAGCTTTCCTTTTACATTCTTCTTAAAGGAAGATTTATAGGGTAAGTACACCTTTTTCACATCTACGCCTTCAGAGTGTTGTGTTCTCTGTTTACAATAACATTGGAAAACACCTTCTGTTTGACAAACTTTACTTTCAGAATTGGAGGGTTTCTCAAGCAATGGGGATTTATCATGTTTTTATGTGCAATTTTATTTATTCTTGTAATTCTTCCTTGATTTTCACTTCACTTAATGACTGTGTTCATCGGTTGCTAAGTGATATCTCCAATTGTACAGATTTTTCACTAATACCGTGTCAGCTGTGAATTTTTATGCATGGATGTTTTGTTAAATTTATCTAGTTAAATCTTCGAACTGCCCTCAGATTCATTTGATTGTCAAAACGAAGCTCAGACAGATATTAACTCATCTTAGTAGAACTATGTTGTTGTACATGCTAATAAATCGTTCTTCTACATGTCAATCTTGGGGTGATTGAATTGGTTCTCAGCCGAGACGATATAAAATCTTTATTTATAAGACTGTGGTTGCAACATGAATTCCCATCACTCGAATTTTCGGGTTTCATTCAGAAAGCGCTATGGTTCGGCTAACAGTGGAGTTGATTGACAACGCTCCACAATTCATTAATACTGTACGGGAACGAGAACTAAATTTGAGAGGATATAAAATACCTGTTATAGAAAATATGGGTATTACTAGGGTTTGTTCTTATCAGCGACTTCTAACCATTCATTATTATTTATAGCAGCAGGGTGTTCATTCTAACGTTTGCTTTTATCTTTATTGTTTTCACTTTTCATAGCAAAACCGATTATAGGATCAGTTTGATGTCATAGACTTGACTGATAATGACATCAAGCGACTAGATAACCTGCCGTTATTGAAGAGGCTACATACTCTCTATCTTCATAACAACCGAGTCCAGTAGGTTGCTGGAATATTAGCAATTAGCAAGTTATGAGATTATCTGATCAGTTTCTGGATTTTAGCCAAATTGGAGGATATTGTAGTTTAAGTAGCTGTTTAGTTACATTCAACCTGACATCGGTGAAAAGTTGCCAAATTTGAAGATTCTTGCCCTAACTAATAATAATATTACGGAACTGGGTGACATCGATTCGTTAGCGAATTGCAAAAAATTGGAGTATGTTACGTACGTACTTTCCTCGACTACAAGGTTTTCCTTCGCACTATATTTGTTTTCTGTCAGTAGCATTTCTTTTTGTTTAGATTCATTGGCAACCCGATAACTCACAAAACCAATTATCGAGCTTATATCATCTACAAGTTGCCCTCTGTCCGTGTAATTGATTTCAAACGTATAAGATTAGCGGTAAATTTAGTGTTAGGCTTATCGTTGATGTAAATTGCCGGATAATGCTGTAAATTTCTCAGGAACGTGAAGCTGCGCGTAAATTATTCAAGGGAAAGCGAGGTCAAAGAGCTCGAGATGCGATCAAGCGTAGCACGAATGCTCCTTGTGAAATGGAAAACGCTGAAAACACCAGATTTAATGGTTCCACCATATCAGCAGAGGATAAAATTAAGATTCAGGTACGTTCTAAATGCTAAAAGAACACGCGTTAAGGAAGTTGCTTTTGGTGTCGCATCATAATCAAAAATTTTGAGATTATAACATTTTGCCACCGATGTAGTAATACTCGTTAATACGAAACTGTTCGAGGAATTTACCTTTAAAGCAAAGTAATTCATTGAAAGCGAGGTTGGGTTTTGCTGCAAGATTACCTGCGAAGACTATGATTATGTTGAATCGATTGGTTGCCTTTTTTAGAAATGTAGGCATAATATGACAGATATCTACGGATCTTCATATGCTCTTTAAAGCTTGGAAATTAACTTACGGAAAAGTGCTGATCATATTGATAAACAATTCTGTGTGATCTACAAACTATCAACGCAAAATATAGCTTGATGCTTTTACTTTTTCAGACAGTAAAACAACCTTAAGATGGAGATGAGATATCAAGATTAAAATTATGCAATTACATGAAATGTTACACACTCATTACAATAGCGAATCCTTACTGAAACGTTCGAAATTTGACGTCATTGCTGTTTTGTGTTACTTCATGTCAAAGATCAAGAGAGGATTTAAGCTTCACATGAAGTTGTTCATTAACCTTTTTTTAAGTGCTTGTGTAGCGTGCTTGGAATGATTATTTGAGAGCATTCATCCAATTGTGTTTCCTCTTTACGAACCACAGTTGGTGTTTGTTTCATTAGGCCATCAGAAACAGTGGCTGTAACGTCATATAATATTAATCGAATGCACAATTTTGTACTATAAAACTGGGTATCTGTTATTAACAAACTCAGTGGGTTTCCTGGTTGTATAAGATAAAAGTTGTGATTAGATGCCTACATACGTTAAGCTAGTTTTTTATTGGTTAAAATAATGTGTGAGTTTTGTTTTCCCATCAGAATAATTGTTTTGGTTTAAATTTCGTGCTGCTAATTTTGCTTTTTTTGCCTTTAATGGTAGTTCAGTCAAGCTGCACATCATTAAAGTGTCATCACTATTCTATGTGAAAGCTATTTTAAAAATGGCCAAGAAAAGTCATATCATTTTGGAAGTGTATCTCTCATTCTTCGTCTTTGGAAGGGTATAAAGTACTGTCTTGTTTATTCACTTTTAATTTTCCAAAATTGTGAAGAATTCTCATAATTTGTTATTTTTGATCCACCATATAGCGGCGTGTGGATTGTTTCTCATGAATTAATTTGAAGAAGGTCGATCCTCCTCCTAGCGTCCTGTACCATTATTTTGGGCTCTCGAAATTGTTACTAATTTGATCCAGAGTCGTAACATATGGTTATTGGAAAGTATTTAACTTAAGTCCATACGGAAACCGAAATAGCATTTGGCCATATTTGCGATGTTACAGCAAAGGTATGTGGCGCATCCCACGAGTTTCATTGAACTTTAAAGTGCATCTTTGCCTCTGTGAGCATATGAATCATCAGGAAGGGATCATTATAATCGTTTATTTTCAAATTCTTTTTTCTTTGTAAAACGTGTAGTAAGGAAGAATTTGTTATCGCGCATAAATATGTTGCAACGTTGACTGATATGTAAACTTGTTTGTGAACTTTTTTTTTTTGAAGAACGCTATCGCTAGTGCAAGGTCATTAGCAGAAGTTGAGTACTTGCAATCAATCTTGGCCAGTGGTAGGATTCCTGAAAAAGGTTGGAATAAACAAATGCTTATTCCTAGTGATGGATCCTCAACTGCTCAAAATGGACAGTATGTTTCTTTGGTTATTTCTTTACTCTGTCGTAATTGTTTTATTTATGCTTATCTAGTCAGTGTGTTTTTTATAAAGTCAACCAATTGCTGTTCTTAATATTTCAAAATAATTTAATAAAATAATTTGTTAACTCATTTAATGTATTTTATGTATTTCATGTAGATTTGTTCCGGAAATGGAGACCTCTGAATGCCCTGCTGCAGCAGATGAAGGCACTTCATTACCGGGATTCGAACACCCTAGTAATCAAAACGGTAACAAGAATGAAGCGACACAACACTTAACAGCTGCAATTAATGGGGATGGTAATGAACAGTGCACATTGGAGGCAGATGGGATGGATATTGAAGATGATCAGGAAGCAAGATAGATTGGTGAGGGAAGAAGTAGTTTAGATCTGTAATGAAATAAATTCCACTTTTTTGAACTTGATCTTAGTAGTTTCTTATATGGTTTTGGAAAGTAATTTCGCATCTGGTATCTATATCTATATATATATATCTTACTTTCAATTTTTCTTCCTTTTTCCTTTAATTTCAATGTTCTTTTTTCTCAAGCATAGTTTCATTTTTTTTTTCAAGTCATGGTATTTTATTTCTCAGCGTTTTTGATAACTAATCTCGTTTTGTTACACATATGAAGGTGTAAAATTTAATTTTGTCTATAGAACTTATTAGCTCTATAGTTGAGTTGACTACTTAGACTGGGTATGTTTCTGTTGTATGTATACGCACGTTTTAAGTAGTTAAATTGCAGCATGCTTATCATTACGCTTACAATAGCTGTGTTGTTTTTGCATGACCTGCATCCATTGTCAATTTTCCATAGCATTCGTATTACCAATCGTTTGAAATATGAGCTCTACAAAGGATTAATGACTAATGTCAGTTCTTCTATTTAATCGGCTTGATGTAATGTAATTGAGTTGATCTTTAATTTTGAGATGTATACCTCGTTTTCTAAACATTTTTTTCGTTGTATTCACTTCGTTGTTGAAACAAGAGTTTCCATCTCGTAATATAATGCCACTGCGAATAAAATGTCCCTAAATGGTTTTAGCTCTCACATTTTGTGTATTGTATGGTGAGAGTGTTTTGTGTGTTATTCAAACCAAAAAGTATTTTCGGGAGCACGGAAATATAGAATTCTTGAAGATATCACCTTTCAATATAGAAATTTGCCAGTATGGGATTCTGATTGATTTGATTTCAAAGTCCAATAAACCATTAGTTGGACATCCAGAATTTGGGTGAGTTTTACTTCCTTGTGATTTTGTTCGTTGTCTTTTTCGTTATTGAAGTTAGATAATGAACAGGACACATCTAAAGTAAATAAAAGACAAAAATATTTGTTTAAAAGGTTCTTTTCGGTAAGCGATTATGTTCATTCAAAACATTTCAATAGCGTGATGTATAACCGTGACTTAAAGTGATTCCAGTTTACATCGTGATCTAATCATACAGACACACAACCACATGTGCACTTGTTTCGTTGAATTGCGATGTCCATAAATGTTAGGTCTGCATTACTGGTCTAGGGTGGATCATTCTCGAGTTTTATGATGCATCAACTTTGATGTTGGATGGAAATGGCTGCGATTATGGATTTGAATAAATCTCTAAGCTACTCTGTACGTCAACATGCTGTTTTTGTTTTTCAAAGTGATCTTTCATTTGTGATATATGTTATTCTTTGCTGTTGCAGCCTACACTTATTCACTGCTATTTGAACTGAAACCCGAAGGTACGACGTTTCCATTTTTTTTCACTAATGTCCGTAGAAAATGTACGATAAATTTGATATCACATAACTAACGGTGTTCACTATAATGGAATACAACATAACTCGAGTTGTAAGAGAATACATAAGAAGTCGGTAGTACATCTTCGTTTTGTGGATCATCTCTTTATTTCTTTGAGAAGTACTACTACGCCAAAGATGTCCAACAAGCTTAGCAACTGCGATCCAAACTGTTTAATTAGGCAGTTTTTCCACTGCTATGTTATACGGCTAAACCATAGTCTGAAACCTCGACCAAGTGTAGGGCACTATTCGCACAGCGTATGAACTATGTCCTTCGAAATTTAATTGACATTCACATCGCACATCGTACAGGCTTAGTGCGAAGCTCACGTTTTCGAAGTTTATCCCATGTTTACGATGCGTTGGAATATAAGTGGGTTGCAAAAACAAAAACGGACCGGTTGTATAGTAAGATGAACAGATAGCAGTTTGATGAGATGTGATGTAGGATTTCGAATTCTAGAGCGGATTCTAGAGCAATGCAATCGCCCCTCAAATGATCGTCAAGTGAATGGTGGACGTGTTTGCGGCTGATATTAACCATCTGCATTCGCCGATGTATACTAATTTCGGATTACTCAATGCGCCTTGTGTACATCACAATGTTGGAGGAAGACCACCACCATGGATGAGTGATTGCGCGAGACAAAAAGAGGTGGAACTATGCAAGACCCGCACTACTGAAGACGTGTGATCGAAATAAGTAGGCATTGTCGCCTTTCAACGAGCAGATTATTTGAGAAATTATCAATTTTGTATGGGAAACGAGGTAATCAGTATATAGCCAAGCGAAATTCTTCTTGACAAGGTTACATGTGTTTTCTATATTTTTTACTGCAGAGTGACGTTATCATTTTGCTAATTTCATTTTCTTGAGATTGCAGTGACAGTTGTTATTTTCAAGCAATGTTTATTTTCTGTCATCCAATTGCTTTGAGTCTTTTAGAAAGCTACTAGAATGAGGTATCCTTAATCAGGTGGAGCTATTTTTCACAAGATGATTGTTGACGAAACGTTCTATTAATATTCTGTCCAATTAGTATTTTTTTTAATTAGCGTTGTTCTCATCCAATAAAATCGGTGTTCTCTATCTATCTATTATCTGTTGTGACTTAGTGTGAACCTGACTCAAAAAATTTTACTGTCTCACAAGACCAAACCCAATAATGGAGAATGCGGACAAAGAGGAAGATCTTAGTAATGCAGTCGAAAACACACTCGACTGAGCATCTGTAAGATTCTAGTTTGAGGCACTCCAGAACTTCCATCTTTTGTGATTGAATCGGTAGTATGAGTGTAGAAATGTTGTTATTTGAACCAAGACTTAGTAAAAGTAGCTACTATGTATCCACATGTTTATAATTTCATGAGAGTGAATCAATCGTTTCTGATAAACAGCGATCGACCAGATTTCAGTTGCGTTCACTTGACTTCACTTGGAACCGGACTCTTCTTTTCAATGCGTAATTAAGTCCATCCACACTTCTTGAATGTCAGAGAGAAAGTGCATTCAAATTTAGCTGTCAGTGTTGAACATATTTTTTTTCCAAGGGTTGTATTAGTTTTGTGCTAATTAACTGATCAATGATACGGATCCAATATGATATGTGCACTGGAAGGCTTCATTCAGTTTTCATTTTGCATCATCTTTTATGGGTAATAGTGATTGATTTGTAGATATATAGATAGTATATCCTTCACAACGTATTGGACTTATGCCAGCAAACTACATAAATGAGTAAGACTTTAGGGTGGAGCAGTATAATAAAGAAATCGTTGCCGAACATGCATTAAATCTGTTGTTTACTTTCAGTAGTATAGAGTGATAAGAAATATTTTTTTTCCGCTTCGATAAAAAAAAATAAATTTGTCCATTTTTCTTCGAATTTCTTTTGAAAAATACTTTTCGCGATCCGTTTTTATGGTAAATAGAACTGTAATAAAATTTATCGCAATCAACACCATATCTTATCAAGGATTTTAATTCATTCATTAGGAATTACACATACGTAATTATACGCATGCACGAATTTATGCGTTCTGCAGTAATGTCACGCTGAAAATGTGGGCCGCTGCAATTAGAAGTTCATGATGAAGTTGAGGAAGAAGTTGCTCCTACGGAGAAGATTCCCAATAAATATTTAATCTTCTCTATCCATTTCAACGGTTCAACTTTACGCTCAATGCAGCTCTCAACAACAGCTCACCCATCAACACCAAACAAGTCGGGCGACCATCAAGCAGTGTGTCCCCTTAAGACATATAGTGTAGATCGTCGTTTTTTCATTTCTATACTGCTTCCAATATTGTTCCAGCTACTCTCATCATCTCTTAACATTTGGTGCTTACTAAAAGGCATAATGCCATATCCTTGTTATCAGAACGCCAAGGTAATTAAACAGAAACGTTAATTAATATCTACGGAAACATGATTAAAAATTGTATAAAGGGAGAATGAAAATCAAATTCAATAAGAAAAACGTGGAAATCTCAGAAAATTATACCACGGCAGTGGAGAAACTAAACCAAGTCAACGCGTCATCAGAGGACATCCGAATCGAAGCTTAAACAAATACTGAGAAAACGTACTTCCTTATCAATAGGGTGACAACTGGTATACTCGATATTTATGACAGCAACGAAACTTTAGACACTATGAAGAACGACTTCAATAACGAAATACAAATGGAAACGCCAGTCGAAAATTTAACACCAATTCCCGTCTCAAATCTCGATTGACTAATCTGAGAAGGGGAATCATTCCGGAATGCCTTCAAACATACAGTTCATTCAAAACAACTAGATGATTCAGACAAATCTCCCACCTGATTGATTCGATCTAAACAAAGGCAAAGAAATTTGTCAAGCGATGTCAGTTATCTCTACGATTACGATCATGTCAATTGTTCAATCGCAATCGAAGAATGAATACGGTAATAAGTAAACTATAATTAACCAGTTATTACGATTCCAAGCATTGCGAACTAACAGCGAATGTCTTAAGAACTAGGTAACATTATGTGAAACCGTTTTGTCAATCGTAAGCCAACTGAAACATAGTGGAGAACAAATCAACAATTCTTATCTGCAACAAGGGGTACTTGGAAAATTCACATGGATCTAATACAGAGTATGAGT